>JACEEZ010022619.1:0-21388 GCA_016584305.1 Chionoecetes opilio
AAGAATACCAGCGTAAGTATATATCTATTAGTATATATATATATATATCTATATATATATATATAGTATATGATATATATAATATATATATATATATATATATATATATATCATATATATTATATTATAATATATATATATATATATATATATATATATACACACAACAAATCAGATATAGAGATAAATGGATAAATTAATAACCAAATAACACACTTAACAGTTATATACAAGTACATTATTCAGTGGCAATGAGATTTTAATATTATGTCCAGCTTGCAGACAGTGGCCCTTTTCACGTTGTATCACAAGGACGGACCAAATTGCGTATGTATCTTGGACTTTAAGCAGCGGTTATGAAATGTTAAGTGCCATTCATCCATCATTCCTATCATTGGCATGAGAATTTTTGAAGGGAATACAACAGCAGTTTTAAAGTCACTACTTACATGCCCCGATTTCAAATAATGGATCATAAGGATGGACAGAGCAACACTCCAAAGTCTTAGTATCTTCATCCATAACCTCGGCTTATTTTATGTGAGAACAGAGTGAAATAAATCACAAGGAAAGCTAATTGGAGCTATCACAGGGAAGCATCGCCCTCTTACCTTGTAAAATAAGAACTGCAACGTAATATTTCTCCTCAGACAAATTGTTTTCGATGGGTATTGAAAAGAAGTGAGGGATTTTCATGAGATCAGAACATAACATATGCACTAGGGTGGTTCATGTTATAGAGTAAGAAATTCAAAGTGAAGATATTCGTTTTTGCACTCGTGAATTATTGTGAGAAATCTTGAGAAACTCCCAAATCCAGAGTCTCGTCCCAATAAAAGCCATGTTGAGGGTAGGCACCGGGTGATCGAAAGTTTTGCCTCTGCTTCCCCTTAGCATTAGTGTAACCTACATACACAGTGTTGTGGGCTCCATGCCTTTAGATATACTTCTTGGCGATGGCAACTCGTTTGGTGATACCCCGACGTAGTTTTTGCGGTATATAGTCTGTATTTATAATGTCAAACCCAGAAGTAAAAGTAAACTAAAAACATCATTTTTTGTCTCCCAGGTCAAAATGGCGCGTTTCAAATCGGAACACAGACTGAGCTTTTTTGTTGGCACAGCCCCTTGAAGCCCTAGCCAGATTGTCCTTCCAACAGGGGAAGATGTTCCTGCGGCGACTCTTCTGTCATGGATTGAAAATAGCAAGGACATCGGAAAGCTGTCATTCGACGAAGTCGTCAGAGTTTGGGAACGGGCCCAGATTCTGTTGTCCCGCTGCGATCAATCATGAAAAACTGGAAACCCTCGTCTGGAAGTACAAGCTTCGTAGAAGGCGAAAAAAACGTCAATCCGAGGGGGACAAGGTCTCGACGCCCTCCTCCAGGGAAACTTGGCGTCACTGTTCGACTCGCAGCCCCTGCCCACTTCTTCCTCCATATCCACCTCAAAAGGATAGGACAAAGACTTCCTCGACGACCAAGGGGCAGAGGAAAATGGTAATGAGTACTGTTGACAAGGAGAGCATGGCAAAAGAGTCTAGGGGAAACATGAGAGGTTGGTGCTGAGAGAAGGAGGAAGGAGAAGGAGTTAGCAGAGACTTTGGAGAGGGGAGAGTGTGAGAGTGATTGAGTGGTGACCGGGAGTTCCGCCACTGCTGAATGTGCGGATTCATCAACTTCTTCGGTCCGACACCAACTTCTTCTGCTCGGGGAAGCGCCGCTGCTATGCTTCTCGTCCGAAAAGGCTGAAGATCACGAAGGAGGTGGCAGCAGAGCTGACAGGGTCAAGTTGACCTCTCGCGGAGCACAACCACGTCTTCTCTGCCATCGGTGCAGACCAGGAGCGTGCTAAGAGTCGTTCCACCTCGTCATTCGCCGACATCGGAAAGTGTTGCGGAAGGAGACAGCAGAAGCAGCCGTCAAGGATATCAAAACCAAGTACAGGAGCACGACGCGGTTTCCATCCTTAATTGGGACGGGAAACTCTGCCCGGATCAGAAAGTCAAAGGTCATGTCGGATCGCTTGGCCATCGTTGTCACCAGTCCGTCCCTTGACGGAGAGAAGCCCGGCTATCCCTGCCTTAGCCATCCGGTAACCGGAGAAAGCAAATGGCCAGCAAAGTCGGAGGATAACCATCAGACAATGGAAGTTCGAAGACAGAGTATGGAGGTTCTTGCTTCGCACACCACCGCTTCAAACACGGGCGTCCATGCTGGCTGTTGCCACACTCCTCGAACAGAAGTTAGGTCGTCCGTTGTTGAACTTGGCTTGCCGCCACCACGTTATGGAGCTCATCTGGCCTCAGCCTTCAAGGCCACCCTTCGGGACGCTACGTCCGGCCCAGACGTTCAACTATTCCAAACGGTCCAAAAGAAGTGGGCCACTCTCATCAAAAGCCAATGCTCGATCATCAACGACCCACGATTGGCTGACCATGACGAATGGAAGAGGACGACCCTGAGGTCTTGCCCAAGGCGGCGCAAACGACAAGGAAACGATTATAAAGAGTTAGCGGAACTAACCGCAAAGGCCATTAAGGGTGGAGGTTCCCACCACCTCCGCAAACCAGGAGCTCACCACTACGCGAGATGGTGGCGAAGGCGATCTTACACGCTCAGATGGACGATGTTCAAGAACGTAGTTCGAACTCACGCCGAGGGAACTGCGTAGCCTCAGGAAGATGAGTGTGTTCATCATCCTAATCTACGCCCGTGCCTGCGTTCGAGGCTCCCTTGGCCGCAGACGTCCTTTCAACGATCTCACTCTTCTTCCATGATCTCCACAAGTACAGAGACCTCAACTCAAAGATCTCGGAGGCCACGGTGAAGACTTCAAGCGGCATTTGGTAACTTGCGGAACGGACCTTGTGCCTTGCCTGTTCAGCGAACAAAGTCCGATGAGGAGAAAGCGACAAGTGGTGGAGAAGCTGGCCATTGACAAGGACCTCGACAAGAAGCGATGGACGGACAGCACCCCAAGCATCCTTCTTCGGTTCACTTTTGAGTGACTGTCACCAAGGAGTCACTTTTCTCACTTCACGGAACTGAAGTTGGATGCCTCGTTTCTCCAATTCTCCTGTGCTCAGCTGGAAGGGAAAAACGAGGCGTACAACCAGGCAAGGAGGACCGTCTAAACATCTGGCAGTTAACCAATGATCCTGCGGAACGGGCGATCAAACGTATCAACTGATTATTCCCAGGATCCTCAACAAGGACGAGAGCGATCGACAAGCTCTCCTGCAGCTGTCGAGCAGCCACCGACGGCTGAAACCTGAACCCTAACAATCTACAGAAAGAATATAACAAACGTTTCAATCGTTATTTCAAGTCATTTGAAGTTTTAGTTTTAAGGAGAGTCCAGGAAAATGTGGCGATTCCTATCATGTTCCTTGTATAGTATCACAGTAATATCATCCTTGTATACACTGCCGTAATCGTGAAATGTTTCCTAGACTAGTTAGTTACCTCACTTCCTGAGCAAAATACTTTCGTGTTCTGTGGCATTTTATATTTTGATGTGGAATAAAATAAACTTGAGAAAATGAATATTGAATTGTTCGAAAAATCAACTACCCTGTGCGACCCTTAAAATCTTGAAAAATCACATGAAACTTTTGTGCTTTTGTTTCTTGCCATTCCTCACAATAATTCAGGGTTGCCGTAAGAGATTTCAAACTTTCATTTTTTGAACCACCCTAATATGCACCTTATAAACCACAATTTCGTTATATAGTAACTATTACTACCAGACAGTACCTGAAAGACTTATAACTGATCATAATTGCAACGAACTAGATGCTGGATCAAGATGAGCAGTGAGTTATAGCTTGATGAAGTCTTGGCTAGCTGATGAAGTGATTGTCTAATGTATACTGAGCATTAGGAAGTTCACGCCAAGACGTTTCAGATTGGAAGACAACTTAACTGCCACGAAATAAGGCGAGAGAGGTTACGTAGGAGAGGAAATGAAAGGTGTAAGTTAGTAATGACGTAAGGTAGCTTGAATATTGTAGGTTATAACAATTCCAGATACGAGTGAAGATGAAAAACATAATATAGCAATAACCAAGCACACGACTTATCGTTTCAATTCATACACTAACTGATTATATTCGTCTTCTGTAGTCCTTTCACAGTATGGAATCAAAGCGGAGGGAAGGCGTGAGACAACGCGAATTAGAAGTGGAGGTAAAAGTTGCATAATCGGCCATTTCAGTTTTGGTTTTTTTTAATACGTAGTTTGAACACTAAGCAAACCAAGAATAATCAGTTAAAACCTTCAGTTAATGATAAAACAATGTTATTCATCTTACACTATTAGGAAGATAATGAGTAAAAACAAATATCCAATGTTTTTCTAATACAATTAGTAGGTAATTTTCGTGACTTCCCCTCGATATTACCGCAGTGCACTGCCTTCACTTGGAGGGGGAAAAAAATGTAGTACACTGTACGCATACAGCAGCATCCTCTCCGCCCTGTTATATGTGCCTCATGTGCGTTCTCTCAAGCCTACGCAGTTATAGTTACAAACGAAATCGTGTAGAGAACTACTTCGGTGCGTGAGTCAGCATCTCTGTATGTGTACATATGCCCGTGTTTCAACCTGTCACTCATCACCTCGCCATGGCCTGCCCTGTTACCGCTGGTGCCGCCGCGGCCCTCCTGCGGCCGGACGGCCCTCAACAATATTTCCCCGACAGGGAATGTGGAGAAGTAGCGGGTGATTTCTACCAGTTTTCTGCCAACACACTGAAAGGCTCAGTTGCCACCAGCTTCGAGGAGTATCCGAGGCCAAAGATGTGCCGTTACATCAGGGTCTGTGATGCTTTTTTTAACTTATTCATTCATTCTGTTGATACAAAATATTTTTTGTTTAACTTTTCCAGGTGGTTGGTGATCAACGTGGCCACCTACTGAAGGGCTCACCATTCCCGCAATAACAACCAAAGAATAGCACTGGCGGAGTACCCTATGCGATGAAGACTTCGTCATCCTTGGCTTTTCCATTTAACCAGTGCAATTTGGTAAGATTATTTAGTTTGGGATACTACTTACTTCAACATGGAGGAGTGAAAGTAATAAGTATAAAAGTTCGCAACTAAATAGAATAGCAGATTGCTATCATACCAATTATCTCGCAACGACGGTCATCTACCATAACAATAATCGTGCATCATGTTTCTTCTTTCTTGAACATCATAACTACCGTATTATTCCCTCTCTGCATTCGCTTGCAGCAAAGAGCGGCGTCACGGGCCAACAGAACTTATGAATGGGACAAATACGTGCGGTCCCGGTGAAGGTTTTGAGCGCAATGACACTCTTCAAGAAGACTGACGTTAATGGGAAGGACCGAGGGACCCAATCTTCACCTTCCTTAAAGTAAGTTTGACTCATTCTGTTAACAGAGAAAGAGTGCTTCAACACTGCCACCCCAAGTCAGTCAGTCTTGAGGTGCCCGTGTGGAAGATGAGAATGGCTTTGGAGTACGTAGGGAAGGGATTATAATTATGTGGTGAACGTAGAGCTGATGGACATGTATTACAGCTTACAATGACAGAGGGGGGAAAGTAATGCCTCCTTTTTCTTTTCACATCCAGAGTGCCTGTGAGTACACTGACACTTAATTTAGAGCTCAGCCCTCTTCTACGAGCCGATTGAAGGTGGGTGAATCACTGGACTTTGAAAAGTTCCTGATCGGCAAGAACGGGAAGCCATACCCCGCTACCACCCCGCCGTGACACGTCCGGGAAGATTCAAGGCCGACATTAACGCTATACCAGTGCGTGGATTCGGCTTACTTCTCTGCCGGCACCTAGAGAGCCACGTCCACGATCACGCCCACCCAATCACTGCAGCCCGCCTATGACGGGACGTCGCCCGGAAACCTTGAGGGGCGACAACATAGTTTGAAGATAGCAGAGGATGTGAAGAATGTGTGCATTCTAGTCGCAGCTTCTGATCGAGGGCACTGATTTGGGTGGGCGATATCGTTGGGGGCGGCTCTGCGGCTTGCGAGTAACTTTTTTTTATTTGCAATTTTTATAATAAATAAAAATTACATCCTTCAATTCTTGTTATTTTATCGGTGTGAGTGTGTTATTCACCTTTCTCAGTGTGTTATCCAGCCTCTCAGCTCAGTGATTGTCCAGGTTTACAGCTCTAAAAATATGATATAAATCAAGTATAGCGTCTCCAGCCTCTGGCCCCTTTGCTTTGGGCTCAGTTCTTTGGCGGCTGGTTTTCTGAACGTGGCAGCGAGCCACGTTCCAGCCAATTCAACTCATTACGCTAATTACTCATTAAGGGCTTGTTCTACGCAAAAAGTTTGTTTCACAGACCCGCAATTGATTTTTGACAGCACTACTTGCATGTCAAATTTCAGCTTCAAATCCGGCAATATTTAGGAGTAGGTATTCATTTTGGCTTACAAATTGGTTTCCACTCCCCTTACGCGAATGGGTTTATGGTAAGGTTAGCAGTCACGCTTCCAATATTGTTGTTCAGTGTTGTAGTCTCAAGTCGCGAGAGTGGTAACCACCTCCTCTTTATAGAACCAAAACCACTCTGTCAGCTCTGCGACACGCTGGCGTATTGCCACCTGCTCTACTTCATCAACAGCGGTGAAACCACTTACCGAAACCATGTAAATTATCGTGGTTGAATCTTGAAAACAAGCACTTCTTTTAATAAGGATCTCACGATTAACCAAAATGTTGTGAATTTAATTTCGCCAAAATCTAATGTTGCCCAAACAAGAAACAATTCCCCCTTTAAACAATATATGAAAACATTCTTAGAAGCATGTTATGTAATAAAAATGTGTAGAAGTTCATGAATGGAACATGCAAAAGCAAATCAAGTGTCAGGTTTCAAAATCCTGGTTTAATTTTCAAGGAAAAACAAGCAAAAAAAGAGCTTTGTATTCTCCTTTCTTACTACTATCAAGAGATTTTTTTTCATTTCAGTGATATACACAATTTTTTTTTTTCATTTCTTAATGCTTCTGACGAGACGCGCAAAAGGAAAAATCGTACATGCATGTAGTGTGTAGTAGTAGTTACGACGGGGCGATGGGTGACGATGCAAATGTTTAAACACGACCCTCACTGAACATCTGCTAGACCAGCGGTCTTAACCTTGGGGTCCCGTGGAGTTAATTACCTAGGGGGGCGTGAGCCAAGAGAGAAAAGGAAGAACTGTCAAATATTCAACTTTAAGCTCGGCCTTCGCCTTAACATGAAGATCCACTCGCGAGGGAGAGCGAAAAAAGTCGGTACAGAGAAGCAAAGAAGGTATGGGTGACAAACTCTGCGGTATCGGGTGCGTGCCAGATCCAGTACCTCCGTAGGATCATGCAATAAATATTTGTTATGTTTGTTTGTTTGGTTTGTTAAGGATACTCATCAGAGCCAAATGATCTACCGCTTGCAGCGTGTTGGCCGAAGCACCAACCCGGGAGGGGGGTCACAAACCCCCGGCTAAAACCGGTATCCATTCACTGCTGGGTGGGACAGGGGCTCGGGTTTTAAGAAAGGAATTTGCCATCTATCTTGCTCCGCCCGGGGATCGAAAACATGGGACTTCTCGATTGTGAAGCCGAGCGTGCTAACCACTACACTACGGAGTACCCGTGCTATGTAAATTATATTACTATGTTATTATTGTTATCATTATTATTATAATCATCATTATCATTCTCAGTGAACATCATTATTATTGTTTTTATTATTGTTATTATTAATTATATAAACGGGAATCTAACAAATCTACTACGGTAGGTATAATATTATGATGGGCGTCATAAAGAAGTATGTGCATGCCCACAAATAAAAGCGCTAAAAACACGCATTTTTTCAGTTTTTCTTTCTGATTCAGGATTAATTGAAACATCTTGATTGAAGTGAAGGGGGGGCATGGAGGCAAGATCCAACTACTACCTACCTTAGAGGAGGCGTGGTTGCGTATAAAAGGTTATGAAAACACTGTACTAGGTTGACCATCCTTACTTCCTCGCTTGAGCAACTTCGAATAAATGCTTACTAGATATTCAATAGGTCTACTAGATATTCAAACAACCGCAGTGGGTTTGCAAGAGCGGCGCGACGGTTTAAAGGGCGTCTCACTGACAACAATCCCCCCCTCCCCAGTAACTACTACGCTTGCATTATTTGTAGTATTAATGAGTCACTGTCCGACCATTAAGAAACCAAGAATATGATTATACAAATACCCTGTACGTGTAAGAAATTATTGTACTATCATGACGGAGAAGGAGTTGAGGCAGCAGCAGCTGATGCAGTCGGGGAGGGAGTAGGGAGGAGGAGAAGAGGAGGGAGGGAGAGTTTTCTCATTTGCGAGGCTCTCTAACATAAACATGGCGACCAAGAAGCTGGTAAGAATTCTACGTGTATGGTATTATCCCTTTCAAGTCCATCAATGGAAATATCCTAATGTAAATGCAATACCCTGTGACTGTCATGGTGCATAGTCTATTAGATTCAATCAGGAATATAATGTTAAGTAAGTCCCCTATGATAGACAGGGCCAAAACAACGGTTGTGTGTGCACGTGTACATGTTTTCGGTATTATGATTTAGTCATTTGCTACCCGGCATTCTAATAAAAGAACGCCTACACCCCTTTTTTTCCTCCTGTGACCACTAAGCTTAGGGGGCCCTGGGGGGGATAGGGTTTTTTTCTTTATGGAGTAGCTAGATGGTACGGCGGACCATATTCCATTGTGATTGTCTAGAGATACGGCAGCGGGACTACTGCAGTTAAATACGGTATTATTTTCCACTAGGATCCGAAAGTCCCTAGCAATTGGGGAATACCAAATTGGATTTGGTTTCTGTTTACCTATGGATTTAGGAAAACGTTCTCTCTGAGCTTCCTTCACAAATAATTACTGGAAAATCTTAAGAATAAGGGCTCCCAAGGTAAAGCTGACCAAATGTTGGCTCTACGTGTATATTTACCATACTGTTCCTTAAACACATTTGTTTAGGATTTTATGAGTGCCGATCCTTACTTTGCCTACATGGCCGATATTAAATGTCAGGTTCATTGAGAAAAACGAAGTCCAGTAGGGGTTAGGTTAGGTTAGGTTATGTTAATGCACAGGCACGAGGGCTCGGGAGGGGTGTAGGTTAGGTCTAGAGTTTTGGTCATCTTTAGAATAAGATTTTATAGCTCGGACTAACCCCAAAAAAAACTCGGTTTCCCACCAGTCCCAAGCGTGTTGCTTATAAAGCTCAACCTATCTCTATAGTCAACAAGCTTGGGGACATGGTGGGAAACCCGGGTTTTTGGGTGGGGGAGCAGGGAAACGGGTTTTTGGGTGGGGGAGCACACATATAAGGGAAATATGGCCCGATACAGTCATGAACCTAGGAAGTTGCCCTAGTTATGAATTTTTTTGGGGGGGCCATAATTCCCTTATGTGTGTGCTCCCCCCACCCCAAAAACATCTGTTTTCCCACCATGTCCCCAATATTGTTGGCTATAAGAAGAAGAAGAAAATAGGGAGGTGGGAGCACCCTTGTTCTTAAAGATTTTACCGATTACTTGTGGAGATATTGACACACCCCCCCCTCCCCCTCCCTCCTCCCCCCCCTTGTCATAGGGAGGCGAGAGACAAGGTGTACGTCCGCTCACTCGTTCCTCTTGTGACCTGCATCGCCTCGATTTTTCCCTTGCCGTGGACACTTTTTAATGAGGTTTGGCTTTAGCTTGGAGGTTAAAACTGGTGGGGTTCGGTTAGGTTAGTGAGTCAAAAAAGGTGGGGTTAGGTTAGTTTAATTTTCATATTCATCTCATATAATATGTACTACTTTTCATTAAAGAATCTTATATCCGAAAGTAGTGATTTGTGCTGAAGCTTCATAGATGAGAAAGTTCTTAGAATCCAATAAGGTGTGAACCGAAAAAAAACCCACACTACCAATGGTGTAGGGAATTCGTCCCAGTGTAAAAATTTACCCAGGTTTGATTGTCTAGAGATACGGCAGCGGAACTCTACTGCGTTTAATACAATACAGGGCACATAGTTATGGACTGTCCTCAACTGTAGATCTGACCATTTGCAGTATTTCAACCAGGGCTTGAAAAAACGGTTTAAGGGGAACGAAAGTTCAGGTAGTGAAAAAAAAAGTTAATTACTTCACTGTATCAAATTGGAACCGAAAAATAGAAAGAAGAGCAAAATTCTTGAAAACAATGTAATATATCATCAGGCATCTGGGTGATAAAAAACAAAAAATAAAACTGAAAAAAAAAGAATGTCAGTAAAAAAAGGTAATAACTCACTGTCCAAAAAATTGAACCGAAAATAGAAAGAAGCAGCCAAATTTCTTGAAAAAAAAGTCCGATACCATTCAGGAATCTGGCGTACAAAAACAAAAAAACTAAAATATGAAGGAAAAAAGAATACCAGGAAAACAGGTAATTTACTCACTGTATCAAAATTGGAAACCGATAATTTAGAAAGAAAAGCCAAAATTCTTGAAAAAAAGTAATTTGCCATCGAATCTGGTGAATAAACCAAAAAGAAAAAATATGACCGGTTCCTAACCCCGAACGTACATCAGCCGTCTGAAAGTAATTATAATAAAATGACGGGGGATTTGGGAGGTTTGCAAGCCCCTCAGTTATGTTAGATTACATAATCAATGTCTATGGTAGGTTAGCTTACTCCCGGGGGGGGGGGTCTGGGGGAGGGGGTGCAGCCCCATTTAGGTTAGACTATGTAACGATGTCCATGTATTGTACTAAACTGTTGTTTTACAGGCAGCGGCTATGAAAAAGGAAAGCCGGATAACTATTTATTTGATTGGTATCACCCGCAGAAATTGGCTTCACTGCCGGCCTTAATACTCAAGTTTCAGTATTAAATTACTGCTCCAGCATGGAGTGCAGATGTTTATACTTCCAGAAAACCAAAGATTTATATATTGTTTCTTCTGGAAAAAAAAAAAAAAAAAAAAAAACCCCCCAAAAGTAAACATTGTATGTACAGTAACCCTCGCTTTAACGAACCAATTAGGGGAGAGTGATGTTCACAGTATAGCCGAAATCCATATTCCGAGGGATCCAAACTGTCGCATATAAACGAGGTGAAAGTTCGCAATTCCAACTATTTCCGTGTTGTAGAATGACACTTGTCCGTTACATTAAATGAAAGTACAGTATACTGCGTACATGCAGCCTTCACAAATACTTTACATGGCATACAGGGAAATTAAATAAGGGGAACAGGTACACGTACACCACTTGCCGCCGACCGACCTGCGTGAGGCCTGTTCGGCCGGAACACCATGCACGAACCCCGCATTTACGGAACTTTTTTGGTAAATCCCCACATATACCGCAATACCGGACTGGCAGAAAAAGTCTTGATAAAGCTGAGATTCATTATATAGGAGAATCCATAAATGCGAGATTTACTGTATTTCCATGTAAGTAAAGCGGCAATGCGGCACGAAATGCAGGAATTTATAATAGTGTCATAGCCAAATTTCAACTGATTTATAAAACGACTCATAATCTCTACTATTAACAGAAATTTCAGTGATCATAGTTCTTCTGCCTTTTCCACAATTTTCTTGAAATCCTCTACTGTTTGTGAAAAAATGGGATCAGACATTCGGATTTAATTTTTACATGCTTACTTTACTCTCTTTATACGTCTGTCTTCAGGTGAGCTTTGTGATCATAGTTATTTACACTTTCTTTATATTCTCTTTGGAAGTAGTCTGCCACAGCCCATGGGGCCTTTGCGTGGGACACCTTACTGTTTCACATTATGAGTAGTATGTAAGTGATAGATAGCTAGATTAAATGTCAGTCGGACATTAAAATATCTTTTCATATACCAATTTATATCACATTTTGACATCTTCAGACAACAGGCTGGCTGGGCTTGCAGTGGCGGGCTCACCCCCACCACACTTTGGGCGTCCTCTATGGCAAGATCCGCAGATGTCTGCAGAAGAATGCCTCAAATGCGTCCATAACGCACGTACACAGAGCAGATTATCACAGAAAAGTACAACTTTGTGAAAATAGTAAGTATAGGGATACCAGACAGAAATACTGTGCAGAAGAAATGAATGCATGTGAATTTCCCTGTCTCAGGTAGTCACATAATTAAGATCGGTTCTCAATAAGTTTTTTAATAACTCAAACATTTGAATGTCTTTTTGTAGCAGAAAAGTCGATGATATTTTTTAAGATGATTAGGTAAATTTGTAGCATTTTGGAGCCACTCCAGATTGGTTTCTTCATTAGTGTATTTTACGGGGGCCTGAGCGTACACTCGTGTGGCCCATCTCCATATCTACATTTTTATTTTTTTTATTTGCTTACTTAGTGCTTAGTGTGGCCGAAACCATCACTCGGGAGGCGAGTCACAACCCCTGGCTAACATCCGGTACCCATTCACTGCTGGGGCGACAGGGGACTCAGGTTTAATGAGACCGCCCATCTTTCTCCACTTCCGCCAGGGGATCAAACCATGACTTGGTGTGAACTGAGCGTGGCTTTTTAAAAAAACCACTACACTACAGGACACCCTTGTGATATGGATCTTGTTTAGGAATATAAATGAATGAATTCACCAGTATTGAGAATGGAGAGGCAGATTCATTTGATTAATGTTACAAGATAATACAACATAAAGATTACTATTGTTCACCCCACAAACAATACCCAACTTAACTATCTTCAAGGAGGAAAAGGATTAGGGAAGCTTATGGTAAGATCTCAAGAACTTAGGAAAGGTATGCATCATTGCGAGATAGGTTTACAGAACACATAGTGTAGGTCTGAAAGAATGGAACATTGCCCGCCACAGTGTACAGCTGTTCTGGAAGGTGAACTGTACTAAGAAAATGGACGGCCAAATAGCAGAAAAGGTTACAACCATTTTGAATACCAACAATAAGGGATGGTGCGGATCTATAGGGCTCCGAAAACTAATGGTCAAGGACAGCATCCCACCCCACCATTGTGTTCAGCAGATACAACAGGTCTTATTTCTCATGAGAATGGGAAAACTTCTCCTAGTTTGCCATGGAAACCCATGAATATGTATTCCAAGTAAAATCTTTAAATAAATTTAGTAGCAAGATACAATTAATGACAATATGGAAGCCGTAAGGCACTAGACAAACTATGATTGTGAGGCCAACGCCTTCTTATTTTCCTTAGAGGCAACGTTGATGCGTTCTCTCATACCATCAGATGCTGGTCGGACAAGTGAAGGCACCAGTAGCTGTAACTGGGATTACTCACACAGGATTCCCGCAGTCATGTATAGAGACGCTAAGCCACCAGCAGCAGCTGGACAATTTAAGCGCCCATGTAAGAACTATGGTTATGGTCAGAAAGCTCACTATGAGTCATTGATCCTCTAGTTTAAAACAGCTGCATACATCAAATGTCTATCAATACATCTGTTTTCATCTCCTGGTGGACAACAGCATCCTGAACCTGAACTTGAGTGACAAGTCACTATCCACTCCCCCCCCCCAGTGATAGAAAAGGCAGCAATAATCACATTGCAGCCAGAACAGCAGACTCATAAACCATCAACAGTGTAGGTGACTCTCCCTCGGCTTGCACACCAACAGAAACCTTGGCCAGCGCAACGTGTGAACATCTGTTAAGTTTAGGAGACTGAGAAACTGTGTGTTCAATGGTAAAGTTCTCTTCACGGGAAGATTTTGGGGCTTTTAGGCGAAAAATCCACCTGTCAATTAGACCTCAACAACAAACCACCACATAGATTTAATTGAAGATTCAGATAGAATGGTCGTCCAGCAGATGACTCCAACAGAATCATGAGACGATAGGGATAACTGCTTACTAAGACAGCATCCACAAATTTTGCTTAAGTAAGAAAAGAAAACAGCTACTGGCTAAGTAGGGTTGGTTTCTAATGCCTTCTTGAAAAGAAAACTTTACAGTCATTTCAGCTACATTTCAAAGAGATGTATGCTTTGCTCCAGCCCTATCTCTCCTGTCTTTACCAAAAGTTCTTTTCTTGTGCTCCCACGACTAATAGAAATGGAAGTAAGCCAAATGAAAGAATACCTTATTCGGCTCAGTTCTTGGCATACAGTCGAGAGTACTCGATGGGGATGAGCATCCTGACACTAAAGTGATGCATAGTACAGGAGCTCACCTATTGAGTAAAATGTTTCCTGAGGTTTGTTACTGAAATATACGTCCAACAATTACTTTTGTCGATACTTGAATACTGTCACACCAGCATTGTAAAGCAAAAAAAATGTTTGTGACAGTACAAGCTATACCCTAATGTTACTTAAACAGCATATCTAACAACCTTGAATGGTGTATTTTAACGTTTCTTACACTCACCATCACACTGGGGGTTCACACAGGGCTTGTGGACATCCGGGTTACCACAGTTACCTGCCCCAGTTTTTTCCTCACGGTACCCCATTTATCGACCACCTTTCGAAAAGGAAGGATTGAACAGGCTGGTGGTCTGCGACCGGACTGCTCTGGCCCGGAATCGAACCCAGGGCCCGCAGATTGGTGCAGGCGTTAGGGTGCCACAATAGCGTATATGGGTAAATTTAAAACTTTGATATTTGAACGGCCCTTGGGTGGATACTGTGCAGTAATGAGAAAACACTTCTCATGCACAAAATTTGAAGCGAAATCGGTTTATATTTAGAGGTGGCGCAAGTGAATTGAAACTGTAACTACTATGTGTACTATGTGATTATACCTGTACCGAAGTCTGAAAGGCTAGGGTTCTAAATCACCCATTTCTTTTTCAGAAGGCTCATTCACGCGCAGCTACGACTGTTTGGCTGGTGGGACACGACAAACCGCGACCCCATCCTCGGAGCCAAACTCCCCTCGTGGCGACGTGCTCAAGCCGGGCTTTCTACCTTCCACAACGGGAAAAAGAAAACCGTCGCCACCAGCGCCGCGGCCACTGTCAAGAGTGCTAAGGTTCTGGGAGACCGCCGGAGGATCCCAAACGTGACGGCAAAAGCGCCTGTTCGCAAGGTGGTTGGAGGTCTTGTTCAAAGACTGGAAGGCGCTCGATGAAGAGCAATGGGAAGAGCGGACGAACAAGACGAAGGAGGAGAGTTTCAAGAGGGGCCCTCTGCGACCTCTTTCGTAGTCGCCCACGCCGACGCGATGACCTGATGCCGATCCGGCTGATCGCCGAGTTCTAGCGGCGCAACGCGAGAAACAACAGGGTCGCAAGGGATCATGCAGGGAGTAGTGACAGGGTGCTGGAGCGGCCGAGTTCAGCGCCGGGAGATGGACAGTGGCGGCAGAGAAGCGGATCACGAGAAGCCTCGACCTCACAGCTGACGAACGCGCGGGGCTCGCCGTCCTCCTCCTCCTCCTCCTCCTCGGTGAGTCCAGTTCGGCACGCAGGCGGGGCGGCTGCTTACCGCGGAGCCGACCGGTGCAAGGCCCTCCGAAGCGAACTGAGGCGCGGGGGCCACAGGTCGTGCTCTCCCAGGACGTTAGGAGCGCCATCGGACTGGACCGGCGTGAGCGACCGCAAAGCGCTCTGCATCGTGCTGGCGGACGCCAGTAGCCCTCGGCACAAATCAGGAGATGATCCTGAATGCCGAGAGCTCGGCAGGCTCAGCGCCGGCTACCCGGTCCCAGTTGGCAAAAAATGATAAGATACGATAAGATTTTCATCCTATCTAGACACTTGCAAAGTTACCAACTGCAAGGTATTGACTATACAAAGCGCCGCCACGTCAGCACGAAATAGGCGGACTCGAACCGCTGACCGAAAATGCCACAGGAAGCTGCAATTGCGAACTCACGTCTCTACCAACCTTACCACCTGACGGGATGAGCGTGAAGTCAAGACAAACCTTCGTCCCGACACGCCTTTACCGTCACTGGACGGGAAGATCCTGCCGGTTGCGGACGGTACGCGGGTGGATCGGTGGCTATCCTCGTCTCGGCGACGGCGTCCAGAAGCTTATCGGCGTTCCCAAGCTGGCAAGTGGGACTGGAGCGGGCGATGGCGAGTGCCGTGGCTGCAGCGCTCGACGACTGGGGGCTCGGCAGGCGTTTGGTGGGCTATGTCGTTCGATACGCGCCGCCAACACTGGAAGCCCTCGCCGGTGCCGGCACCCTGCTGGAGCAGAAAGCTTGGTTGGCGTCTGCTAAGCCTCGGCCTGCCGGCACCATGACACGAGCTGGTGCTGGAGAAGGCGTTCGCTATTGCCATGTGGCCGTCGTTCGGGTCCTGACATAGGGTCCTTCAAAACCGAATTCAAGGAACGGTGGCTTTCATCGACCAGAGCCAGCTGGAGCCAGCCAACGGCCCGACGAGCTGCCGCCACCATCCTGAACAAGCGGGACACAATTCAGCAGGAGGTGGGGCCGCGCTGTGTCAACACCAGCCACCCGCGGGACGACTACAAGGAGATGCTGGAGCTCTTCATCGTCCTGCTGGGTGCGAGGGCGAGTGTCCGAAGGTGAAGTTACTGGCGATCCGGGCGCCATGCACCTGCGCGCGCTGGATGGCGCGGGCGGTGTGCAGCTAGCGGCGAAGGATTACGCTGTGCGCCGCCAAACTGGGGAGCTCTGCTCTCCGCGCGGAGCTGTCCAGCCTCCGCCGGTTTCACTTCGTCCTGGAGGGTCTACGTGACCCGCTGGTTCGAAGGGCCCGTGGCCGGCCTTCGTGCCGGCGAATTACTTGAAACTGGCCGCCGCCGCGCGACTCCACGACGCTGAGAATCGGCAAGGCGTGCGTTGAAGACCTACCGCACTTTCTGGTACCTGAGCGATCCACTGGGCGCCATGGCTCTCTTCGACCACCGCTTGCCAACCGCCTAGAAGAAGGGAGGGCGGATGGAAGCGATGCAGCGGGAAAAAGGTCCGAGGAACCGCCGGAAGCGCCATCACCGTCTCCGACGCCCCGCTCGCCTCGTCACGCTAGCGTCGTTCGGAAGCCAGGCGTCGGGCGCCCTCCTCGACGTCGTCGGAGCGGAGGAGGGCGTTTCCTCTTGAAGGAGCGGGGAATGGGGGTGCCGAGTGAAAGGGGTCGTCGCGGTGCGTCTCGGCGCGCGCGAAGCCTTACACGTCACCAACGACACGGAAGCGACACGGAGCGAGGGGTGGCGCTTGTTCCAGTCCTTCAACCTCAGCCTGACGAAGAACGGAGGTATCAGCGCCAATTCCTATTGCAGGTCGTCGAGAGGCACCGTCGACAACAGCCAGGAACATCGAAGGCTTCCCTTCCCCGCCAAGGGAAGACAAATGAGGGCTTGGGCAACATGAACCCCCGCCCCTAGAGGGGCTAAATACTCGCTCTGAAAGAGCGGAGGGGGACCAGAGCCCAGCTGGAGGAAGGGGAGGTCTCAAAAGGCTTCATATGCCAACAAACACCCCAGAGCGATTGTCTTCCTTGTAGTCCCTATCGGAGTCTATAGGGGGAACAATCATAGACTTGCGGCCACGTTTAAATATACTTCGATTGCGCTCAAATTTACAAACGATTTTCTCACCACCCACAGTATTCCACTAAGGGCCGTTCAAAATCCAACTTCGTTTTTTATTGGCACCACTACTAGGCATGCTAGCCACAACACCATGGAGCCGCACGGTATATTGGAACAAAATTGCCTCTTTTGGTGTGGGAAATAAGATATCTATTTTGAAAACTTACTTGAAATGTAAAAATTTTGATTAATTGCTATTCTGTCACCAAATATTTAAGAATTTAAACTGTCATTGGTGCCTTACTTTTCTCTACAAATATATATATTATTTTTTTTGGTTCCTACTAAGCCACTTTTATTTTTGGATAGAAATGTTTTATAGCTAAGTAAGATGCCATATTTGTTGAACAACCAATGCAGGAACAGCGGCCACTTGTGCTGAGTCGAAGAGGATGAAAAGTACTGTAGTTCGTTATAATGTTGGTTATGTATGATGAGTGTCAGGGATAAATCGTTCATGCAGGTTTTGTGATTTCAATAATTTGGACTATTAGTTTGAATTTGACATCCAAAGTATGATCATGTTTATGAGGAGAATGAAATTCAAATGGATTATTCGCTCTCAAATGTGCTTAAGGTTCCCTACTTCTTTGCAGGAAACTGACAGGAGAAAAGCTGGAGAAAGGCAATAAATGGAGGCCAGCTGGGAAAGAGGTTGTCCAGCAAAGCAGGAAAATGAGCTCTCGCTGGCGCGGAAAATGCTTGACTTGGAAGCCCTGGGAGCCCTTGGTGCAGGAGAGCCCCAGCGGACAGTGGAAAGTGTGCCCATGTAAGGATACCATGTGGAAGAGGGTCTTGTACCCTAAATATTTGGTGAATAGGTAATCATTGCTTCTAAAATGTACATACATCTATATAATAAATCGATTTAAAAACATCGAAATCTATTGACTAAGGTCTCGTCATTGCCTCCAAATTATAGAAATAACTAGGCTGGTGCGGATATCCCCACACTGCACGTTTGCAAATTTAATGGTTTTACTATTTTATGGTTTATTGATATACAAAGGTTACCCTTTTGTTACCCAGTGGCGGCTCGTGAAAAATAAAAATGGATGGGGACTGCAAGCTTAACACAACAGTAGGATACACAAATTGATCTACTCAGGTGATGAGTTGTAGGTTGAGGTTAACGGATTTGGACGGGACCATGGAGGTATATAGGAGGAGGGCAGCATGCCGCGCATCTCTGTTTTCGGGTGAATCCACTCGCCCCCCCCAAGAGGGGAGATTGACTCAAAAAATTGGATTACGCCGTCGACTCATTGCACTTGCAGGCTTTTCTATCTAATGATACACAAAAATAGATGAAAAATATGATGCCTATGTATAGTTATAGGGGATATAGGGCTTCCCCACGTAGAGGCAAACATTCCGCCGCCCTCCTATATAACCTTGGTCCACACGGTGAGGACTGAAGCAGCGGATTTAGCTGGCCTGACTGAGCCCATTGTGTTCACAAGTAAGCGCGGGCGGCGGCAGCAGCACTGAATCGTACAGCAAATAGAAATAGTAACTAAAATTTTGGCGCTTTGAATGAAAATTCACTTAGGTAATCAGGGATTGTCAATTTTCCGCGGATTCGCGGTATTTCGAGTATTTTATTGCCAGCTGGGTCAGTTCTGTTGAATCGGAAGTTCGGGTTAAAAATTTAGGGGGTGGGGAGGGGGGTACACTAGTGGCTAGGCCCACAAGCCGAACCGAACCTGGCCACGATTATTGGATTGTTCCAATAATTCGAAGTGAGTCACCAAATCATATTTGAGCTGTATGTGATGAGGTTTCGTCTGTTACAAAACATGTTTAAACATTTTGATGTGATTACTTTTCCAACGGAAACTGTGTTAATATTTCATTATTCATGTCAAAATGGTTAAAATTCATATACATTTCACAATTTAATTGCATGATATACCATATATATACATATACACAACTTGTGGACACAAAAACAGACAAAATGAGACCAGAATATTATAATATAGGACCAAGGACCCATCTCAGAAGCTCTCTAGAGCATGAAATTTACCAAAAAAAATCACCGAACCCAAGCTGGGAGGTTCCCCGCTACGCTCGGTCGCATCGTGCGCTCGGATGAGTTGGTTGCCCTATTATTTTATTAAGAGTTTTTTTTTCTTTTCTTGTTGACATCCCTGGTTAATGTATTGAAAATAATTAAAAAAAACATAATGACTTATTATGATATATTTCTTAGTGTATAATTCTGCTGTTCCCATAAAGGAATTATACACCTGGCAGTGAGTACGTCTTGGGGTGCTGCAGCTCTGAGCCCTGTGCCACGAGCCGCCACTGCTGTTACCCGAGGTAATGGGTTTTCTCTAATCACAGGGTCAAAAACTAATACGACTGAGATGACATCTAAAACCTACTTTTATACTTCATATATACTTCATATTTCTCTATACATGTTTTCACGTATCTGCCATAGTCTTTTAGATATTGAAAAAACGTGATTTAAAAAAAAATCAAGGTGTTTCCCCTTGCAAATTTGCAATATTTTTTGAAAAATAGATTGCTTAAAATTTTTTCCTAGCAGTTATGGGCATGCTGAACATGAACGGGGAGTCATTTTCATAAATGTGAAGTCTCATTTCACCCAAATTTCACAATGACATGATATTTTCCGATATTCCTTTAAACCCATCGGTGCTAGCGACTTAGATCTACGTGGGCAGGGTGTGTCCCCCCGGGCCCAAGGACGTAGATTTATTCGGCAAAATTTAACTTTAAATTTCGGCAAAACTAATCACTTATTATTTTCCTTTCCCAAAATGGGGTTTTCCACATGCCCCCTTTTGAGCGATAGGCAAATTATAGCATGTGGAAAAGGCTGGGGTTACCCAAGGGGGTCGGTCGAATCGAGTTGAGTCGAGTCAGGAGAAAATTGTCATAACAGTGACACCATTGTGTTTCGAATTACTACTCGACTCAATTGTTTGGGGGTAAAACGAATCCTAAGGTGTGTAAGGGGACTGTAGGGGTAAGAGATTGATGGGTTTCGATGTTTGTCACCACGAGCGCTTTTTTGTCTGTCCCAAAAGCAAATTTTTGACAACGGAGTTGGGTTTAAAAAGTTTTTAGAGAAACCCCGTAGTGACTTTGATTCTGACGGGTGTATGACCGGGGTTCATTTAATTGGGTTTTTATGACATGACAACACCCTTTTAGAGTGCGCAAAAGCCCTCACAGACCTCTGCAGGGCCGTCAAGTTCGGCACTTATTCAACCCAAACCCCGGCCCCGGGGGAACACAAAAGGGCCCAATGACGGTGCCACTCTGCCGCAAACACACGAATTTTCCAAAGCGGAAGGACATGCGAAAAGGCAGTGACGTAATGTAGGGTTTTGCCCGAGCCCTGTTCAGAAAATCATAATTATCCCTTTCTGATAAGAGTGTAAATGTCTGCGGTAGTGAAATAAAGGGCCAGTGCATTGATAATCTGTAATAATATTACCAAATTTAAATGATTATTAGATTTTAAAATGTTTTTTAGTCTGTCTACTTCAAGGGTTAAAGTAGTCTGCACACACTCAAACAAAAAACTCGGGAAAAAACCAAAGTAGCAAACATTTCCCCAAAAGGTGGGGATTCGCAATTTTGTCCGCAATTCCCCAAATTGGGAAAGGTAATTCGGGTTTCGGAAAATTTGGGTTTCGGTCCTGAAAAAAATTGCGGAATTGCGAATTTCGGACCGGGAAAAAATTGAAACGGCAATCGCAATAACTTGCGGAATGGGGAATTTGGTTGCGGAAAATTGCGCAAAAAGATGCCTGAAAAAAATGCGGGAATTTTGGGGGGGGTTTTTTGGGCCCCCCCGGGAACCCCGCCCCCCAAAAT
>JACEEZ010022620.1:0-7500 GCA_016584305.1 Chionoecetes opilio
GGTGCTTAAAAAAGGGCCATGGCATTCCTGCGTTGTACGGGAAGAACTGATTGTTTTAATGACTTAAAATACTTATTTTTCATAATCCCGCGTTTTCCACTGTCTTTTTAAAATTGCAAGGGTATTTTTTTAATTCGTGTTCGCAATAAACTACATGGCATTTCGCGATGTCCGCGGGGGAGTTTAAATCGAAAAAATTTTTTTGGGGGTTTAGGGTTTTTTTTGACAGCCTTTTGGGAATTTTTGTTCGGGTTTTTTAAAAATAATAAATAAGATAAACTTGCATCCATAACTTATCCTTATGACTATTTTTTTTTAAAAAAACCCATTTACCCTAATTTCCACTGCAAAAATGAAAAATAATAAAAGAGCTTTTCCTTATCCACTGAGTGAGGGAATCTTTGTCTCCCCTCTCAAAATCATAGCTAGGACCTGTAGAGTCCCCCAAAAATTTTGTGCTTTTTCCCGGGCATGCCCCCATCTTTTTTCACTAAGCTGCCGGGACTTTTAAAGAATATAAAAAACAAAGCCTTTTCCTTTATTTTCTAACCAATAACAACGTGAACGCAGCTCCAGAAAGGTAAAGGTAAACCTTTGTTATAGTGACGTGGTATTGAAAAGCAAAAAAACTAGAAGGAAAAGATCCATTTTATTATTATATTTTATATATTTTATATTAAATATATATGATAGAGAAGAGGAGGAGGAGAAGAGAGGGGGGGGGGGGGGGGGGGGGAGAGAGGGGGAAAAGGGGAGGAAGGGGGGGAGAGGAAGGAGGGAGAGGGAGAGGAGGGGAAAGAGAGGAGAGGGGGGAGGGGGAGAAGGGGAGGGGAGAGGCGGGCGGGAGAGCGGGGCGAGAGAGAGCAAAAAAAAAAACGTAACCGCTAACAAAAAGTCACATAAAAATTAGCAAATGAAAATATAAAGAGGGGAGAAAAGGGAAAAAGGTAAAAGGAAGACGAGGGAAAAGGAAGAAGGAGAAACCTTTAAGCCCTTGAGCTTAAGTCCAATGTCTATATAAAAATTATTATTTGAATATAATTAAAATTGAATAGTAACACATCATGTTGTCCAAGTACTGAAAATTCTTTTAGTATAGTGTATTGAATAGGAAATAAAAAATTAGAATAGAACCCTGTTTATTTAACTAAAAATACTACACTTTCCCTGACTAGTCTAGTATTTCTCAGTAGTCCAGCTGAAGCCCCTAACTGTAAACCTAAAAGAAGTCAAAAAAAAAAGTAAACAACAAAAACAAAATAAGTAAACAAAACAGAAATAATAAAAAAAAAAAATAATACGTAAAAAAAAATTAAACCAAAAAAATGTGGGGGGGAAAAGAGAAAAGAGAAAGTATTGAGGGGAAATATATGAAGGTATGATTGAGGGAGTAACTTTTGATGTGGGAGTGGTGAAGGAGTCAGGAGAGGGAAGAAGGAGAGAGAGGAGAAGAGAGAGAAGAGAGAGAAGAGAGGAGAGGAGAAAAAGGAGAAAGAGAAAGGAAGAGAGAGGGGGAAGAAAAGAAGAGAGAGAGAGGGAGAGAAGAAGAAGATAAATATTTTTCCTATCTAACCTTTGAAAGTACCAACTAAAAGGGTTATTGACTATACAAAGCCCCCCCACGTCAGCCAACTAGGCGGCTCGAACCGCTGACCAATGCGCGGGACCGGGTTTTGGGGTGGTGGGGGGTGAGGGTATTTTTTGGAGCCTTTAAAATTGTAAGGGGCGCCGAGTTAGGGGGGCAAGGAGGAGGAGGGGGGGGATACAAAGGAATAAAAAGGAAACACAAACAGCAACAGACCGATAGTCCTTAAAAGACTTTTGCTTTACTAACTACACTAACTAATAATAAGAGAAAAAAGGATAGGAATGAAGGGCCCCCTCCCCACCCACCCATCCCTCCCCAAAGCGGCCGGAAAAAGAAGTGACTAAATTAAAAAACTGCTGTTTTGTGGGGAAATTAAAGCTGTAATCTTGGCAAACTCTTGTTTTTTGGGGGTGGTTTTAGTGCTTATAGATGGTCATGTTTGGTGTTTTTTTGAAATGGTGTGAACACAGTGGGGGAGGGGGAGGAGGAGGGAGGGGGAGGGGGGAAAGTAAAAGCTGAAATTTTGCTCAAAATAAATCCGCAAATCATTACTTATTATTTTCTTAAAATAAACAGCTGTTTCTAATTTCCTGAAAAACCTTACACCCACTCTCCACACGCCCGCAAAACCCCCAAACACTCCCAAATACGGGTATTCCGTGTGGGGGGGGGAAAAGCACCTCGTTCACAACCGAAAAATCCCGGTTCGATCCCCGGCGGGAGCGGAAACATAGGGGGCTGTTTCCTTTAAAAACCCGGCCCCTTCCACCCGCAGTGAATGGGTCCCGGGGTGTTGCCGGGGGGGATTATACCCCCCCCCGGGGGCGGTGGCTTAGGCCAACACAAAAGCCTGGGAATGAAAAAATGTTGATGGGGGAGGGGGGGCCATACGAGCGTTGCTCGGGCCCCTTTAAAAATACAACTAGATAAATACACCTCCCCAAAAACTCTCCACTCCACGCACACACCAACCTCTCACTCACCACACCAGGCACCACGACACGGCACACACACACACACACATCCACATACACACACCCACACACACCAACACCACCACCGGCAAAAATTTAAACTCCCACCCCCCCCCAAAATCACCACTGAAAACGTTTGCGAGGTGCGCCTCCCTTTTTTCTTTGCTTCCGGGAGGTTTAAAACATTTCTCTGGGGCGCCCAGTTTATTTGCGCAAAATTTTCCTGGAGTGGGGGTGCGGCGGCGGGGGGGCGGGGGAAAAGGCAGGGGGAACAAAATAAGCCTGATAGAGGAAGTTAAAAATACTGAAAAAAAAACCTATGAGTATAAAAACGAAAGTTTCGTGCTGATTACGAGAAATAAAAGGGGGAAAAGGAAAATTTAAATGAAAAAATGTACCATATCAAAAAGAAATGAGGAAGGGTGGATTAAACATGGAAAAAATTTAAATTACTCGTTTAAGGAAAATGAAAATAAGAAAAACGTTGTAAGATGAGTAAGAGAGAGAGAGAGAGGGGGAAAAGGAGAGGAGAAAAGAAGAGAGAGAAAAGAAGAGAGAAGAGAGAAGAGAGAGAGAGAGGAGAGAGGAGAGAGGAGAGAGGGATTTTTTTTAAAAACTACAGCAGGTTGGGGGCAAAAATCTCATCAAATCCTCTTTTCGCCATAACCCCAAATATTGCCGGGCGCGACGGGAGGCAGGGGGGCACGGCGAGAGGCCCGGCCAGAGGGAGAAATGAAAAAAAAAACCTACTCTCTCTCTTCACTCTCACCCAGTTTCCTTTAAACCGTTGCGGCTTGGTCCAAACACCTGCCCCTGCTTAATTAATCAAAACGTGTGTGTACTCAGGTACCTTAACCTTAAATGACTGACGTGGAATTTTTAAAGCTATCTTTTCTTTTGCTATTATTAAGCTTCTTTCCCCTTGCTGCGGTGAAACTCTCTCCTTTTCCTCTCTCCCTCTCTCTCTCTTCCCCTCTCTCTCCTCTCTCTCTAGATATATAGAAGCAATAGGTATTGGTTTCCCTTACCAAATTTTTTAAAGTAAAGTGCGGATTTATTCTAAACTTTATCTGGCTCTTCAGGGCCCTCACCTAGACTATCATTCTTTTTTGGTCTCCATATTACAGGAGGAATAGGTTTTTGAAAAAGTGCAGAGAAGGAGCCCAAAAATGATACAAGGGATCGAAAACTTTATTTATAGGGGAATGAAGTTATTAAAATGACACTCCCGGAGACCAGATGGGGGGCATCTGATAAATTTTTTTAAGTGATAAGGTTTTAAAAAAGGGGAGGTAGGAAAATTCTTACGGCTTTTAACCAGGTGAACAGAAGTAACGGATTCAGCGGAAGGGCGTAGTTTTAAAAAGGGGAAAATAGGGAAAAACTGTTCACAAATAGGGTGGTGAATAAATGGAATGGTCTCAGAAAGACGGGTAGTTATGCTGAGTCATTGGGGGGTTTTAAAGGGGAGCTGATGGGTTTTCATGGTGGGGTAAAGGGGTGATTTAGGTAGTGTTGGTGCAGAACACCACTGTGGGCCCTCCGGCCTCTTGTAGTTTCCTTATTTCTTTTTTTTTCCCTCTCTCTCTCTCCCTTTCTCCCCTTTCCCCTTTTCTCTCATCCTTTTCTCTCTTCTCTCCTTTCTTTCTTTAAGCTGTAGTGGGGGTCCATAGCGGAATTGCAACTATATCATCAATGTGTTTACTGAAATTTATGAGAAAGAGAGATAGAGAGTGCGAGTAACAAAATATAAATAAAAAAAGAGAAATAAATGATATCCTGACTGCTCAGTCTAATTGGATACATTTAAAGAGTATGGTCACTATTAAGTTAAGAAATTTCTAGAAACTTGAATAAACTGGAAAGGAGCCTGGTACTTCTCTCTCATTCAGGCCCCCGGGGATCTTTCAGAGCAAAATAATGTTTTTTTAAAATCACATTTATATTTCGCCACACACTTATTTCCGCATCATTTCCTTCCTAACTTTAGTCTACTGTAATATACAACTGATTATATCTCTCTCTCTCTTTCTTTTGTCTCTTTCTCTCTATCTGACTATTTTTCTTTCTCTTTCTTTCTCTCTGTCTTGGTCTTTTTTTTCTCTCTCTCTCTCTCTCTTCTCTCTCTCTCCCTCTCTCTCCTCTCCCCTTCTCTCGGGGGTCAAAACTATTCACTACAGTCTTAACGCCCCGTCTCGGGTCAAAAAAGGGTCAACCCCAAAATCACCCTATTTATTCATATTTTCCAGCGAGGCCCTTTGTGACGTGCCTTTGACCCTTAGCCTCGTCTGGTCCCATGAACCCCCCTGGCTCTGACCCAAACGTCGGAAAGGCCCTCACAGACCCGGGTAGAAAGTTTTTTTAATTATCGTTATTCTTTCTTCCTCGTTTGGTTTTTTCAAAAAATTGGATGGAAAAAAAAAGGGTTAACATTTTGGCTAAATTTTCGTGTTTTTTTCCCCTCGCGTTTTTCTTTTATCTTTTTATATTTTCAATCCTTGAAACGTGATGGGTTTAGAATAAAAAACACCCAAAGAAAAAAAAATTTTGGAATGATTCTTTAAACTTTTTTTTTTTTTTTTCCCTTTTTGGTTTTGTTTTTTTTTAAAATTACCCTACCCCCCCCCCCCCCCCCCCCCCTGTTTTTTTCCAACCCCCCCCTTTTTACCCCCCCCCCGTAGTCCTGCGCCCCCCAACCGTATTTTCGAGCATGTCCCTTTGAATGATTGTGGCCCCCCCCCTTTCCTCCCCCCCCACCCTTTTTCCCCCAATCCCCCACCCCCCCCCCCTGTAGTGCCCCCACCCCCCACCTGTATTCCCGCAACCCCCCCCCCTTATGTGCCTCGCACCCCCCCACCTTAGTCCCGCAGCCCCTCCACCTTAAATTTTCCCTTTCGCCCCCCCCCTGCATGGCCCGAGCCCCCCCTTAGTCCTCGCGCCCCCCCCCACCTGTTGTGCCTCCAGCCCCCCACCTGTATGTGCCCGCAACCCCCCCCTGTTTCCTCGCACCCCCCCCCGTATGTGCCCCGCAGCCCCCCCCCCTGTATGTCCCCGCCCCCCCCACCTGTATTGCCTCGCAACCCCCCCCTGTATGTCCTCGCAGCCCCCCCTTATGTCCTGCAGCCCCCCCCCCTGTTGTGCCTCGCGCCCCCCCACCTGTATTGCCTCGCGCCCCCCACCTGTATGTGCCCCGCACCCCCCCCCTGTATGCTCCAACCCCCACTGTTTGCCTCGCAGCCCCCCCCCTGTTGTGCCTCGCACCCCCCCCCCTGTATTGCTTTGCACCCCCCCCCCCTGTAATGCTCCAACCCCCCACTTATTTTCCTCGCAGGCCCCCCCCCCCGTTGTCCTCGACCCCCCCCCCCCCCTTTTAGTGCCTCGCAGCCCCCCCCCCTGTATTGCCCGCAGCCCCCCCCCTGTTTGCCTCGCACCCCCCCCACCGTTGCTTGCACCCCCTATTGTATGTGCCTCCGCCCCCCCACCTGTATTGCCCCGCCCCCCCCACCTGTATGTGCCTCGCTCCCCCCCCACCTGAATGTCTTTCCCCCCCCCTATTGTTGTCCTCCAGCCCCCCCCCTGTATGTCCTCGCATCCCCCCCCCCTGTAAATGTCTTGCAACCCCCCTATATGTATTGCCTGCAGCCCCCCCACCCGTATGTCCCCCCACCCCCCACCTTATGTGCCTCCCCCCCCCACCTTATGTCCCCGCACCCCCCCAATGTAGTGCCTCGCAGCCCCCCCCCTGTATGTGCCTCGCCCCCCCCCACCTGATGTGCCTCGCACCCCCCCCCTTTGTCTGCACCCCCCCCCCCTTTATGTCCTCGCCCCCCCCACCTGTATGTGCCCCGCACCCCCCCCTGTAGTGCTGCACCCCCCCCCTTTTATGTGCCTCGAACCCCCCCACCCGTTTGTGCCTCGCACCCCCCCACCTGTATTGCCTGCAACCCCCCCACCTGTTGTGCCTCGCAGCCCCCCCCCCCTTATGTGCCTCCCCCCCCCCCCACCTGTATTGCCTCGCACCCCCACCTTTATTTTCCCCACCCCCCCCCCGTAGTCCTCGCACCCCCCCACCTGTTTCCTCGCACCCCCCACCTGTTTTGTCCCCAACCCCCCCACCTGTTTGTGCCCCGCACCCCCCACCGTATGTGCCTCGCAAAAACCCCCCCCCCTGTTTGTGCCTGCAACCCCCCACCTGTTTTTTGGCCTCGCACCCCCCCCCTGTATGGCCTCGCCCCCCCCCACCTGTTTTTGGGCCCCGCAAACCCCCCCCACCTTTTTGTGCCCCGCCCCTCCCCCCCTGTATTGCCTCGCAACCCCCCCCCTTTTGGCCTCGCAACCCCCCCCCCTGTTGTGCCCCCGCACCCCCCCCCTGTTGTGCCTCGCAACCCCCCACCTGTTTTTTGCCCCGCGCTCCCCCACCCATGTGCCCCCGCAACCCCCCCCCGTTTGTGCCTCGCAAAACCCCCCCTTTTTGTGCTTCGCGCCCCCCCACCTTTTATTTGCACCCCACTTTTTGGTTTTTTCACCCCCGGTTCCTCAAAAACTTCCCCAAAACCTTTTCCTGAAACCCCCCCGGTTTGTGTGCACCCCCCCCCGGTCTTTCCTTTACTTTCAAATTTTATGTTTTCCTTTTAAAAAAAAAAACCATTTTTTTCTGGTACGGATCAAAAAGGCACTTTTTTCCTGCAACACTAAAAAAGCTTGGCACCCCTTCAAAGGAAATTTTCTTCAGCCCGGGGTTTTTGGTTTAAAAAAAAATTTTTTAAAAAAAACCAAAACGGTTAAAGGGGGTTTAAGGTGGAAAAAACCCAAAAATTGGTGAAAATTCCCCCCCCTTTTAAAAGGTTTTAGTTTGGTAAGGTGGGGTTAATTTTTTTTCCCCATTTTTTTCCTTTTCCATACAAAAATTTTAAAAATTTTTTTTTTTAGTATAAACTA
>JACEEZ010022620.1:11327-13827 GCA_016584305.1 Chionoecetes opilio
AAAAAAAAAACTGAGGGACCTTTGAAGAAACAACCCCAATAGACCTTCCATGCCATAAACAACAGCCACGACCTAACCTCATTCTATTCACACTCACGACTAAGAATCTACTTTAGCAAACAAAATAGTATTGCCTGAACACAGAGAAGGAAAAAATAACTTGCTTCTACTCCCCTACTTTACTATCTGACACTCAAAATTCCTACCTACCTCACCTAACCTCCATTTTACACACTCAG
Source organism: Chionoecetes opilio (assembly GCA_016584305.1). Classification (NCBI taxonomy): domain Eukaryota; kingdom Metazoa; phylum Arthropoda; class Malacostraca; order Decapoda; family Majidae; genus Chionoecetes; species Chionoecetes opilio. The sequence continues at coordinate 11,567 of JACEEZ010022620.1, forward strand.
TTCCTACCTAACCTTCACCTCATCCTAACATCATTCTACGCCACCTCAAGAATTCCACACCTCTATGTTACTAAACACAACAATAGTATTGCCTGACACCACAGAGATAGAGAAAAATAACCTTTACATCCCTTTTATGCTTTCCTACATTTCTACGACACTTCAGAAATTCCCTGGACCTGTTACGAGATACCTATGACAAACCATGGATCTTTTTACGTCTTTCACACAACTTTGAGACAGATTTAAGACTGACTTTCTCTCTGATTCTCACTAGCTTGCGTCTCGGAGTGTTGGGGAGCAAGACACACTCTCTCACCTAGGTCGAAGCAAAGGAATGGAAATGGAGCTGGGAACGCTAGAATATCAAGGCTTGAAGTCATATATCTGAGGATTAGTTGGCGAAATGAATTTGTGGAGTTTTCTCAATAAACATTTCGGATCCCAGCAAGGGTTAGGTTGGTTAAGGAAGATGGAGGAGGAGAGGAAGAGGAGGAATATATAAGAAAATAAGGAGTAGTGGGATAGTAGAGATGAGGAGAAGGAGAGAGAGAGAGAGAGAGAGAGAGAGGAAGAGAGAGAGAGAGAGAGAGAGAGAGGGAGAGAGAGAGAGAGAGAGAGGAGAGAGAGAGGAGAGAGAGAGAGAGAGGAGAGAGAACAGGAGACAAGAAGAACAGAAAAGACACAGAGAAGAGAGAGAGAGGAAGGGAGAAATTACCATCGAACTGCTAGAGGACGAATGAGGAGAAGACAAGAAGAGAGAGAGAGCGACGAGCAGAGAGAACGAAGAGAGAGACGAGAGAGAGAGAGACGAGACAGACGAGGGTGCAGAGAGAGAGCAAGAGTTTAGAAGACGATGAGGGGAAGGCGATGAGAGTTTGAGAGAGAGAGAGAGAGAGATAAAAGAAGAGTTAGAGAGGCGAGAGAGAGAGAGAGACGAGAGAGAGAGAGATGAGAGTGACGATGCGAGAGAAGAGAGAGATTTTGAGAGAGTGAGGGCTAAGGAGAGAGAGGAGTAGACGAAACCTTAGATGAGTAGATTGAGCGAAGGAGGTGGCCCTTTGAAATGAGGAGATTAAATTAGATAAGGAATCATCGACACTCACACACCACACACACACAACACACACACACACACACACCCCAACACACACACACACCACACCACACCACAACGAACACCCACGACACGCACAACCACACGACACGCACACACACGCACACGCACACACACAACATACACAACACACACACACACACACACACACACACACACACACACACACACACACACCCCCACACACACAGAAGCACCGAACGGAGGACCCACAAATCATTCACCATCGTAACTTTCGCTTTGGACGAAAATCAGCCGAGAGAAGGCGCGCCAAACACACACACACACACAAAACACACAAACACACACCAAACAACACACACACACACACAACACAACAACAAAACAACAAAAACAACACAACAACAACATACAACAAAAACCAAAAACCCCAAAACAACAAAACAACTACAACATACAAACAAAAACAAAACAAACAACAAATACAACAACAACAACAACAAAACCCCCCCCCAAACCCCCAACAAAAACACAAACCCCAACCAACACAAACACACCAACCAACCGAGGAAAAAAGCACGGCCGAAAACCCACAAACACACACACACACACACACCCCCACACAACACACACACCAACACAACACACACACACACACACACACACACCAAAAACAAAAACACACCACACCCCAAACAAAACCACCCCACACAACACACAGTCACCCCTGATGTACGGGTTCGCCTATTTAAAAAGGGACAGCCAAGGTTTTAAAAGCTAGTTTGAGGGGAAAAAAGGACCGATGACGGGGCCTTTTGGGGAAGGTAATGCGGGCGCAAAAATAAGACCTTTTTTACAAAACGGTGATTAAGCAAAACAAGATGAGGGAAAGGGAACGCCCGGCGTTTTATAAAACTTTAAAAAACCCATTGTTTTTTTGCCCCCCGCCCTGGTCGCTTTTTTCATCGGTAATATTGGGTAAATCAACCAGTTTTCTCATTTTTTAGGCAAATTTCAGGTTTTTTCACTCATTTTTGGCAAGTTTCTGGTTTATTTTCTTTTTCAGGCCCAAATTTTTTTTTTTTACTCTTTTTTTTGGCAAATCTGGGTTTTTACTTTTTAGGGAAAATTTCTTTTTCTCACTCTTTAGGCAAGTTTCTGTTTTTCACCCCTTTATTTGGGA
>JACEEZ010022620.1:18827-103827 GCA_016584305.1 Chionoecetes opilio
CCACCACCGTAGCCTGTCTCACCCCAGCCCCACGCTTGCCCTGGCCCCAAAACCACACACAAAACACACACCACCACACACACACACACAACCCCACACACCAAAACACACACACCACACACACACAACACACAAACCCACACACACACACACACACACAAACACACAACAAAAACACACCACACACACACACAACAAACGGTAAGTTCATGAGCCTACGGAATTAGTGAAATGCAGCAAGAAGTTCCCGCAGAGTTTTTCACGTAATCTAATCTCTTAAAAGTTTTTTTGCCCAAAATCTCCCTTCAAAATGATTCAATCGACATGGGACCAAGCCGTTTACAACCTACGACTTATTTGCGATATTTTGAGCCAACTCTCATCAAAATTGAATTTACAGTTTCGGCTACCCAAAACAGACAGACACACAGACAAAAAGACAGAAGACAGACACACGGCTACTCCATAGTATATTAGACAAGTGCTTGTGGGGCCCCTTTGGACCCATGTATTGATGTTTGTAGTAGTAGTATATTTTAAACAAAAAATTTTGGAGTGCAAACTCCAAATTTGTTTTGTTGCTGTCGTTGGTCACGGGTCAAAGGCCTGGGGGGAGACCACTTTTCCGTGTTTTTCCAACCCTTTGTTTTTTCCGTGGTTTCCCAAACACACAAACATTCACAAACCGCACCAAAGGGTTCCCATGATTTTTACGGTTTGTGGAAGCAGCAAGACGTTCCCGCAGGGGTTTTCCTGTAATCTATACCCCAAAAGGGGTTTCTTAGCCCAGAACCCCCCCAAAATGATTCCATAAACCCATGGGACTAAGCGCTTACCCCCTGCGTTTTATTTGCGTTTTTTTTTGGGGCCTACTCTCTTTAAAATTTATTTACAGTTTGGCTACCAAAACAGCCCCAACCCCCCAGACAGACAAAACAGAAAAACACAAAACACGGGCCCACACGGCTACGCTTTTTATTAGTCTGTAAAATTTGTAAATTTTTTTTTTGAAAAGAATTCCACGCTGTATACTTTTTGGATTATACCTCAAAGGGGGTTTGTTTAAAAATTGTGTCGGGTTTTTGTAGGGTTATTCTTTAAAGTTGTATTATGATACAACTAGATGTAGGTATGTATGTATTAGAATATAAGAACAACATGGGTAGAGGTTTGTCCCCCAAAAAACACAAAAATTAAAAATCTTTACAGATTTAAACTGTTCAGGGACTTTATTCTTTTAATTTCAGTGATGTAAAAACATGCAAAATTATTCATGAAGTTTTAAATAGTTATACTTAAAAAATGCATATTTTTTTCCGTTAAAAGGTTTTTTTCATTTTTTTGTATTTTTTTGGGGCGTAGGGTCAAGCTGGGGCCGTTTTTTAATTTTTATGTGTTTAGTATTTTATCAAGTATAGTAGTTTTTAAAATTTTTTTTGTTGGACTACAGTTTGTTACTTTAAAATTTGTAGGAAGTTTCATTTTTTTTGCCAAATTTAGTGTTTTGTTATTTATTAAGAAAATTAGTGTAATTTATGTATTTAAAACTGTGGGGCAAAAAATAAATATTATCTAATCTATTATCTATTTTATTAGTTGTATTTTACAGGGCCAGAGCGAAAGTCGTATGGCCCCCTTCCATATCAAAAATTTTTTTCATTTTATTTCCCTTTGTGCCCTTTTTATAGGGGTTGGCCGTAGCCATCACCCCGGGAGGGGGGTTTTACAAACCCCGGGGTAAACCCCCCGGTACCCATTCACTGCGGGGGGGGACAGGGCTCGGGGGGTTTAAAGGGAAAAAGGCCAAAACTTTTTTCCGCTCCGCCCCGGGGGTCGAACCGGGACCTCTCGGGTTTTGAACCGAGCGTGCTACCTCTACAGTTTCGGAGTACCCTGTGTTTGTGTGTGGGTGTTTTGTGTGTGTGTGTGTGTGGGTGGGGGTGTGTGTGGGGTGTGGGGTGGGTCAAATTTTAATTTCCTCATTTTTCGCCCAAAATTTTTCCAAACTGATCCATTTAAAAACCCCCGTCGTGTTTTTTAAACGGTCGCCAAAATGTTGTAAATATTTCGATTTTAAAACTACCACACGCGCAAAACACACCCCTCTCACCCCACTCTCACCCACGTATACACACACACACACCAAAACAACACACACACACACCCCACACAGACACCCGGGCACAGACACAGACACAGACACAGGGCACAGGGAAAACAACCCCACACACAAAACACACACACACAAAACCCCCACACACACACACAACACAGGGCACACACACACACAAAAAACCCCAAAAACACACAAACACCCCAAAACACACACGGGGACTCCGTAGTGTAGGGGTTTTGCACGCTTGGTTCACAACCCCCGAAGTTCCCCGGGTTTGATCCCCCGGGGGGACGGAAAAAAGGTGGGGTTTTTTCCTTTAACCCAGCCCCTTTTCCCCCCAGCAGGGAATGGGGGGACCGGGTGTTAGCCCGGGGGTTTGTGACCGCTTTCCCGGGGTGCTGGTTTGGCCAACACAAAGCACTAAGGGTGAATGATAAAAAAAAATTTTATATGGAGACGGGGCCACACGAGGGTCTGGCCCCGTAAAAACAATAGATGAATTTAAAAAGATGGAAAACAAACACACACACACACACCCCAAACACACCACACCCACACACACCCCACACACACACACAAACACACCCCAAAACACAACACACACACACAACACACACCACACATACACACACACACACACACACCCCAAAACCCCCCCCACCCTCACACACACACCAGGCTGCCTCCACATACCTAAAAAAAGAAAACCAAAAAAATTTTTGATCTGCCCCTTTTCTCCAGGAAGTGTGTATCTACGACTCCCGATTTCCGATTGGAAAACAGGAGTCGTAGATTTCACACATCCCAACTCTTTAAAGGCGAGCAAATAAGGGGTTGAAAGGGGGTAAATATTAAACCTTTCGCCCCGGGGTGGCGTTTGCCGGCGATGCTGCGCAGGCGAACGCCAAAAGGGTCAGAAAAACCCCTTTCTTTTAAACACTGGGGTCCGCCAACCCGGCGGGGGACGGGAGTGTTCGCCAGCGCTAACCTTCTCCCATTTTCGTCGCTCGGGGGAAATGCGTAGGGAAATCGCGGGGGAAATTCAAAATTTGGTTTTAAAACTACCCGTCGACACCACGGCTACGGGTGGACGGTGCGGCTCCTTTAGGAAAAACCCCCTATCCACGTGAATAAGGGGATGGGTCATTGAAATTCACCAAGGGGTATATTGAGGACAAAAGACAAAAATACCAAGTTATATGCCGTGTTGCACCCTGTAGCACTCTTCCAGAAAATTACCCGTTTTTAAACATTAAAGTTTGTTCATTTACTTAACTAACGTTGGGAACCCAAAATATAAAATGCTTCCCAAAGGGAGTTTTGATATTTTAAAAACCCTTAAGCTTTTTTATACCACCTAAATCGGCAAAGTAGGGGATTATTTCGGTTAGTGGGCTTCCCAAAAGGCCCAAAGGAATTTTTCCACATCATCTGTAGAATTATTTTATTATGAATATTTTAATTCGAATTTTCCCCTGGCGCAAAAAAAATAAAAAAAGGGATTACGTAAAAACCCCCGAGGGAAAATACCTTATTTCAGCCAGCAACGGAACTTTAAATTAAATTTGATTAAAGGTTTAGATTTGGGGTTTTTGGTTTTGTAAAAAATCAAGAAAAAATGATAAATATCAATACTATGGTAATGCAAAGCGGAGCAAGGTTTGCGGGGCGGGCACCCCCACACCTGTAAACAAACATTTATTTCCTACAAAAACGAGTGCTAGATTCATTCAATACACATCAAAACTATTTAGGAAAACTACGTTTCGACCTCGAAATCAGTGAATGCCCACTTCCGAAATTTTACCAAGGATAGTTCTGATATTTATAATTTAAACTCACTCACTACTTATCTAACGTGCAGCAATATATAATTCCAGTAGTGATATTAAAGATCATTCACCACTTAACCTGGTTAACATGCAACAATCGATCATATACTTCCAGTAGTTGTATTATTCAATATCATTTATCACCACTTTTAACCTAACAAGCAGCCATCGATCATACTTCCAGTAGCGATATTAAAGATCATCACTTTTTAAATACGATTTGGCTTTAGTTAGCAGTTTAAAACGTGGGGTTAGGTTAATGAGTCTAACGGTAGGGTTAGATTAGTTAATTTTTCTATCCCCTATAGGTTACAGGGAGTTTCGTACACAAGTTGTTTCGTACCCAGGAATGTTAGTTGTTTCGTACACTGATTTTGAGTTTTTCGTACATACGTGATGTCGTTTCATAACTCTAGCAGTAAAGTATAACTCTGAGCTGAGTGTACGAAACGACTATAATTCAATATAGACTACGAAACAACTTTTTGGTGTACTAATCTACTGGTGTACGAAACAACCTGTGTAAGAACTGACTGCACCCCTCCTATACACTCTCCATCCTACTAGAAGCATCTTATATCTCCGAAAGTAGTGATTTACGACGGAAACTCATAGAGAGAATGTTTCTCAGAATCAATTAAGGTAAACAGAAACCATTCACCACTTAACCTAACATCACCACTTAACATGCAAATATTAAATATCATTCACCACTTAACCTAACATGTTACAATATATCAGATACTTCCAGTAGTGATATGAATAATTAAATATCGTTCACCACTTAACCTAACCTGCAACAATCAATCATACTTCTAAAGGCAATTGTGATATTTCATCATTTAATTTCATTCACCACTTAACAAGTACAAAGACAAAACAATATATAGGTTTGTGATATTAAACATTAGGAAAAGGTTTTCAGTATGTTTTATTACCAACCAAAGAGAAAGGGGATACCATCAAATAGACACTGGACAAAAATGTAATGAGTAAATTATTCAAAATCAAGATCATATTGAATATTCCAAACATCAGAAAACACTGTTTATTTATAAATATTTGCTCTTTCTGTGTCCTGCATGCCTAGTTTAAGCATTCTTCTGAAGTACCTCCTGTCCATTCTGATTATCTGAATGATCACTATCACCATCTACACCATTCCTAAACTGAAGAGCAATATTGTGCCACACAGCTGCACTATACAATTTTGTGTAACAGAGCTGCACTACACAATATTGTGTAACAGAGCTGCACTACACAATATTGTGCAAAAGAGCTGCACTACACAATATTGTGCAACACAGCTGCACTACAAACTGGTCATGGTTGTGTCTAGGCTTGTCCGCTGAGAAATGGACATAACGGAACCTTCTTATCCGCAGTCGAAATACTCTTTCTGTAGGATTTCGGTATTTTGCATGAGCTAAATTATAGCTTGTTTCACTTTACCGTGAGGGATTCCAGACTAGAGTCATAATGAATGGACAAATTGGGTATGCTGACTCACCTAGTTAACAGATGTCCATCAAAAATTACTGCTTACAGTTGATCATGCAAAGAATTATTAGTAAATATCCTGACTCGTCCACTAACCTGAGTGACTAAACTACATAGTTCATATATGGGAACCCCAGTGTATATGTATGCAGAGAGGAAAGTGCTGATGCCTTTGACAATGTCATAGGACATGAATTTAGCTTTATGGAAATGTTTGATTTCTATTTGATTTCCCATTCAAGTAAGTTTTTCGCATTTAACAACCTGCATTCATGATATAGTACGTATTATAGGTATGCTACAAACTTTATATATTAGCCTCTTGAATCATTTGCCTCGGGTAAATTTAAGTCACCAAGCAAGACCTTGCACTATGCTTAGATATCCTGAATCTATACGTAAATTCATACCTAGTCTCGCTCAGTAGCAAATCTAGGCTGTCTTTCACCGTTTGTCTTGGCAGTCTGATCCGTTCTGCTTTGGCTGGATCAAGCACTTCTATATCTTCAAAATCTAGCAGTGCATCCATAATCTGAAAAATATATGAAACATATTATAATCTAACATTCATCTAAATATAGTGTAAGTGATTTAAATCAGAGAAAATAAATGACCCAAAAATATAACTGATATTTACAGTATCATATTTACATCACTAAATGTAATCACGTCTCACTGAAATTCTTATGAGGGTGAGAGGCCTCCGATATAGCTCATGTAAAGATGCCATCACCAAAACATCCAATGTATACATACTATTGTGCAATATGGTCCCTAAACACAAAAATATTGGACGAAAAGGCACAATACACTCATCTGGGGGGGTGGAGGTGTCTGGTGCTGTCTGCTGCGCTGGAGCCTCGATGGTGTTTTGAAAATAATATATATGACACATTTTTTATGAAAAAACCTACCATACACATATTTACCGTCCCAATAGGTTTTCTAATTCATGAAATGCTTAATAGTATTGTAAAAAGTATAAACTGAATGCAAAATATGTTGATCGCCCAGTGAGAGGGACGTCTCACCAGGACTCATGTTCGCCAGGCTATTCCAATACTTCTCCTACGCCAGCCCTGGCGGAGCAGCGCCTGGCGGAGCGCTCGTGGCGTTTAAAAGTAAGAAATCACTGAGCGCCTGGCGAACGCTTTCGCCAGCACTGGCGAAAGATTTTAAAAGTACGGTCCTAAGGTATATTGCCACAGGTAGAAGCGGCTGAGGTGGTGGTGGTGGTGGTGGTGGTGGTGGTGGTTGTGGTGGTGTAGTTGTTGTTGTTGTTGTTGTTGTTGATGTTGTTGTTGTTGTTGTTGATGTTCTTGTTGTTTTTGGTGGTGGTGGTGGTTATGGTTGGTGTTTTCATTCCATTATATTTTGTNGAGCAAATGGGAAAGTGATTTAAATTTTTGGAGATATATATAACACCATTTTTCGCGGAGAGAGACAAGGTTTAGTGCACTCCTCTTCTTCCTCTTGTGACCTGCATCGCCTCTATTCTTCCTTGCCGCGGACACTTTTTAATGAGGATTGACTTTAGTTAGGTTAAAACATGGGGTTAGTTAGTGAGTGTATGGGAGGGGATGCAGTCAATTCGTTCACAAGTCATTTCGTACACCAGTTTATTCGTACACCAAAAAGTTGTTCGTAGTCTATATGAAACCCATAGTCGTTTCGTACACTCAGCTCAGAGTGAACTTACTACTAGAGTTACGAAACGACATCACGTATGTACGCAAAACTCAAAATCAGTGTACGAAACAAAAAACAAAAACCTGGGTACGAAACTCCCTGTAACAGTAGGGTAGGTTAGTTAATTTTCATATCTCCTATATGTACAGGGAGTTTCGTACACAGGTTTTGTTAGTTGTTTCGTACACTGATTTGAGTTTTGCGTACATACGTGATGTCGTTTCGTAAACTCTAGTAGTAAAGTTCAACTCTGAGCTGAGTGTACGAAACGACTATGGTTTCATATAGACTACGAAACAACTTTTTGGTGTACTAATCTACTGGTGTACGAAACAACTTGTGAACGAACTGACTGCACCCTTCCTATACACTCCCCTTCCTACTAAAAGCATCTTATATCTCCGAAAGTAGTGATTTGCAACGGAAACTCATTGAGAGAATGTTTCTCAGAATCTATTAAGGTAAACAGAAAACCATACTCCCAAAGGTGTAGAGAATTATGGTCCTAGTGTAAAAATTTACCAAAAAAACCAATTTACAGTGTCGGGAGCACACTATTATAAGCACGTCTCACGTGTAATATATGAGGGTCAGAGGCCTCTGACATAGCTCAATGTAAAGACGCCATCACCAAAAACAAAACCCTGATATTGTACAAAATAACTCATCAATTCTATCTGATATACAAACAGAAATAAAATATTTTAGTGGCGGGAGCACATGATATCATAGTCACGTCTCACTGAAATTCTTATGAGGGTGAGAGGACTCTGATATAACTCAATGTAAAGATGCCATCACCAAAACATCCAATGTATACATTATATTGTGCAATATGGTCCCTAAACCAATATATATTGGACGAAAAGGCAAATACACTCACCTCGGGGGGGGGGGGGGGTGGAGGTGTCTGGTGCTGTCAGCTGCGTTGGAACCTCGATGGTGTTTTGAAAATAATATAAATTACTTATTTTCCATGAAAGAACTTGCCATACACATATTTACCGTCGCAATAGGTTTCCTATCTCATGAAATGCTTAGTAGTATTGTAAAAAGTATAAACTGAATGCAAAAAATGTTTATCGCCCGGTGAGAGGGACGTCTCACCAGAACTCACGTTCGCCAGGCTATTCCAATACTTCTCCTTCGCCAGCCCTGGCGGAGCAGCGCCTGGCGCTCGTGGCGTTTAAAAGTAAGAAATCACTGAGCGCCTGGCGAACGCTTTCGCCAGCCCTGGCGAAAGATTTTAAAAGTACGGCCTTAACCTTCTCCTATTCTCGCTCGACTCTGCGAAATGGCGCTTGAAATCGCGGGAAATTCAAGTTTGTTTACATCTACAGTCGACACCACTGCTACGAGTGACGATGCTGGCTCTCTTAAGGCAACTCCTATATCCACTGTGGATAAGGGGATGCTCATTGACCTCATCAAGGAGTATATTGAAGGCATAAATGACAAAACTACCAAGTTATATGCCGTGATTGCTCTTGTAGCTACTCTTTTCCAGACAGTACTGTTATTAATAATTAAAGTTCGTTCATCACTGAACTAACGAGCAATAATATGTCATATGCTCCCTAAGGCAGTTGTAATATTAACTATTTAACCTTATTTACCACCTAACTCGTGCAAAGATAGGGTATTAGTTCGGTAGTGGGCTTCCAAAAGTCCTAGGATTCTTACCTACATTTACATACGGTACTCCGTAGTATAGTGGTTAGCACGCTCGGCTCACAACCGAGAAGTCCCGGGTTAGATCCCCGGGCGGAGCAAAGATAGATGGGTGGTCTTTCTTAAAACCCGAGCCCCTGTCCACCCAGCAGTGAATGGGTACCGGGTGTTAGCCGGGGGTTGTGACCCCCCTCCCGGGGTGGTGGCTTCGGCCAACACTAATTGCTGCAGCGGTAGTTCACTACGGCTCGGAGGAATTATCCTCTAAACAAACAAACAAACAAACAAACATCATCGTGTAGAATTATTCATTATGAATATTTTGAACCCCATTTCCCATGGTGCAATTGAATAATAATGGGGTTACATGTACTACCGAAAATCTACCGTTATTTCAGCCATAAACTGTTAAGTTAGGTTAAATTAGATTAGGTAAGAGGTGGGGTTTGGTTTAGTAACAGATATCAAGAAAAAAATAAAATTATCAATACTATGGCAGTGCGAAGCGGAGCAATTAAGGTTTGCGGGGCGGGGCGGGCACCCCCACACCTGTAAACAAACATTTATTTCCGACAAAAACGAGTGCCAGATTCATTCAAAACACATCAAAACTATTCAGGAAAACTAAGTTTCGACCTCGAAATCAGTGAATGCCCACTTCCGTAATTTTACCAAAGATAGTTCTGATATTTATAATTTAAACTCGCTCACTACTTTTCTAACGTGCAACAATAGTTATATCATATGCTTCCAGTAGTGATATTATTAAAGATCAATCACCACTTAACCTAAAATGCAACAGTCGATTACTTCCAGTAATTGTATTATTGAATATAATTTATCCCCGCTTAACCTAACATGCAGCAATCGATCATACTTCCAGTATCGATATTAAAGATCATCACTTTTTAATGGGGATTTGGCCTTAGTTGATAGGTTAAAATGTAGGGTTAGGTTAGTGAGTCTAAAGGTAGGGTTAGGTTAGTGAGTAAAGGTAGGGAATTAATATTTTCCTATCCTATAGGTTACAGGGTGTTTCGTACAAAAGTTGTTTTGTAGCCAGGTTTTGTTAGTTGTTTCGTACACTGACTTTTAGTTTTTTTCGTACATTCGTGATGTCGTTTCGTAACTCTAGTTCAACTCTGAGCTGAGTGTACGAAACGACTATGGTTTCATATAGACTATGAAACAACTTTTTGGTGTACTAATCTACTGGTGTACGAAACAACTTGTGTACGAACTGACTGCACCCGCTCCTATACACTCTCCTTCCTACTAAAAGCATCTTATATCTCTGAAAGTAGTGATTTGCGACGGAAACTCATTGAGATAATGTTTCTCAGAATTTATTTAGGTAAACAGAAACCATTTATCATTTAACCTAACATCCCCACTTAACATGCTACACACTATCAGATATTTCCAGTAGTTATATGAATAATTAAATATTGTTCACCACTTAACCTAACCTGCTACACACTATCAGATACTTCCAGCAGTGATATAAATAATTAAATATAGTTCACCACTTAACCTAACCTGCTACACACTATCAGATACTTCCAGTAGTGATATAAATCATTAAATATAGTTCACCACTTAACCTAACCTGCTACACACTATCAGATACTTCCAGCAGTGATATAAATCATTAAATATAGTTCACCACTTAACCTAACATGCTACAATCAATCATACTTCCAAAGGCAATTGTGATATTAATCATATAATCTCATTCACCACTTAACAAGTACAAAGACAAAACAATATATAGGTTTGTGATATTAAACATTAGGAAATGTTTTCAGTATGTTTTATTACCAACCAACTTTTAATTCAAACTCAGTCTCGCTCAGGAACAAATCTAGGCTGTCTTTCTGTCTTTCACAGTTTGTCTTGGCAATCTGATCCATTCTGCTTTGGCTGGATCAAGCACTTCTATATCTTCAAAATCTAGCAGGCGTCCATAATCTGGAAAATAATATATGAAACATATAATAATCTAACATTCATTTAAATATACTGTAAGCGATTTTAAATCAGAGAAAATAAATCACCCAAAAATAAGTATCAGATAAATTCAAACATATTTTAAAACTATTCATGACAAAGTTTCGTCCTCAAAAACAGTAATGCGCATAAATGAAAATTTAGTTAGGTTAGTGAACTAGCAAGGGGGGTCCGGGGGGCCACAGGCCCCTAGTTATATCAGTAGGGTATTGTTCAATAGTGAGTATTGATTGAAACTGCATATTTACCCTTCTAATTGTAACAAAAGTTGTAACTCATTCAATTTCATCTGATTAACCAAATAAATAAAGGGTATAATATTTTACACTAGGACCAGAATTCCCTACACAATTGGGAGCATGGTTTGTTTACCTTATTGTATTCTAGGAAACTTTCTCTCAATGAGCTTCCATCGCAAATAATTATTTTTGGAGATATAATATAACATCCTATTTTTCGGGAGGAGAGAGACAAGTGTTTATGTGCACCTCCCTCTTCTTCCTCTTGTGACCTGCATCGCCTCTATTCTTCCCTTGCCGCGGACACTTTTTAATGAGGATTTGACTTTAGTTAGGTTAAAACATGGGGCTAGGTTAGTGAGTGTATGGGAGGGGATGCAGTCAATTCGTTCACAAGTCATTGCGTACACCAGTATATTCGTACACCAAAAAGTTGTTTCGTAGTCTATATGAAACCATAGTCGTTTCGTACACTCAGCTCAGAGTTGAACTTTACTACTAGAGTTACGAAACGACATCACGTATGTACGCAAAAACTCAAAATCAGTGTACGAAAACAACAAACAAAACCTGGGTACGAAACTCCTGTAACAGTAGGGTTAGGTTAGTTAATTTTCATATCTCCTATATGTTACAGGGAGTTTCGTACACAGGTTTTGTTAGTTGTTTCGTACACTGATTTTGAGTTTTGCGTACATACGTGATGTCGTTTCGTAACTCTAGTAGTAAAGTTCAACTCTGAGCTGAGTGTACGAAACGACTATGGTTTCATATAGACTACGAAACAACTTTTTGGTGTACGAATCTACTGGTGTACGAAACAACTTGTGTACGAACTGACTGCACCCCTTCCTATGCACTCCCCTTCCTACTAAAAGCATCTTATATCTCCGAAAGTAGTGATTTGCGACGGAAACTTATTGAGAGAATGTTTCTCAGAATCTATTAAGGTAAACAGAAACCATACTCCCAAAGGTGTAGAGAATTCTGGTCCTAGTGTAAAAAATTTCCAAATAAAACTAATTTACAGTGTCGGGAGCACACTATTATAAGCACGTCCCACGTGTAATATATGAGGGTCAGAGGCCTCTGACATAGCTCAATGTAAAGACGCCATCACCAAAACATAACCTGATATTGTACAAAATAACTCATTCAATTCTATCTGATATACAACAGAAATAAAATATTTTAGTGGCGGGAGCACAATGATATCATAGTCACGTCTCACTGAAATTCTTATGAGGGTGAGAGGACTCTGATATAGCTCAATGTAAAGATGCCATCACCAAAACATCCAATGTATACATTATATTGTGCAATATGGTCCCTAAACCAATATATATTGGACGAAAAGGCAAATACACTCACCTTGGGGGTGGGTGGAGGTGTCTGGTGCTGTCAGCTGCGTTGGAACCTCGATGGTGTTTTGAAAATAATATAAATTACTTATTTTCCATGAAAGAACTTGCCATACACATATTTACCGTCGCAATAGGTTTCCTATCTCATGAAATGCTTAGTAGTATTGTAAAAAGTATAAACTGAATGCAAAAAATGTTGATCGCCCGGTGAGAGGGACGTCTCACCAGAACTCACGTTCGCCAGGCTATTCCAAAAACTTTCCTTCGCCAGCCCTGGCGGAGCAGCGCCTGGCGGAGCGCTCGTGGCGTTTAAAAGTAAGAAATCACTGAGCGCCTGGCGAACGCTTTCGCCAGCCCTGGCGAAAGATTTTAAAAGTACGGCCCTTAGTTTAAAGTTTTACGTCCTTCCTTACTACACCAAACTTGACAACACAAACAAACACACACACACACACACACACACACACACACACACACACACACACACACACACACATACACACACACACACACACACACACGCACACACACACACACACACACACATCTACACACACAGGTACTTAAATTCACCAACACGCACACACACTACTAACTCCACTTGCATTTAACAACATTTAAGTCGGTAGCAAACGTAACTTTACTTATATATACACCGTTTGTATCAACACTACCACTACACCACTACACTATATTCACCACATCTATACACACCACCACCACCACCGCTGCAACACCACACATTATATTCACCACATCTATACACACCACCACCACCGCTGCAACACCACACAGCTGTCCACTCAGCTGTCTGTCCGTCCCCCGGAATAGAATTTACGGTATAAATCTATTTCCTGAAGGATTTAGTGTCGCGTGACGGGAAGCTGACTTGAATACGGCTTGGGCAAATTTACATGAACGGTTTGTTATCGCGGGGATATATTTAGTCTTCATATTACTTACCTTTTGGTTTAACTTTATTTATCGTTAACCTCTTCACGCTCAGATCTTTCCTTTGCTATAAAAAATTGTCCGCTGTTAGCCATAAAATTACAAAAATTACTTATCATACATACCAAATTAGTTAGTGAACAAGGGTACTAAACAGGTCATATCTATAAAATATTGCTGATATTCACAAAAAAATTATTAAATTTGTCTAACGGTACCCAAATTACAATGGAAATTACGTTCTTGGTCTCAAGGGGTTAAGGAAATGAGAAACTAGTTTTTAGCCATTGACTTCCTGTAATCACCTGAAAAAATACCCTTAACACACTCCTCAACTGTCAAAAAAAAAATATATATATAATACCAAAAAATCTATATTCTGTATTAATGTATTTTCTAGTTTAACTCTATTTAAGAAACTGAGAAGCTAGTTTTAGGCCATTTAATTTCTGTCCTCACCTGAAAAAAACAGCAACAAATACCCTCCTCATATTAGCGTACTGGTTATGTATTATGTATGTATGTGTTACTCGATACTAATACAGTATGTCTGAGTGTCTGTGTGTCTTGTACTGGCGTCTAGCGGATGCTGAGTGCTGACACCTTTTGATGAGGTTATGTTGACGAAGTATCACGCCATGTCCCATAAGGATGACGTGGACAGTCAACCCGGTGTCTTGAAGCAACACATAGACACACCTCGCCTCTGGCTCCAGAATGCACACACAAGTTGTGTGTGTGTCATCTCAGCGCACTGCCCAAGGATGATGACGCTGACGAGAGTGCAACAGGCCTGAGAGACATGTCCACCGGAACCTGTCAGTTCAGGCCTGCTTTCCTCATATGCTGCAACTACGCCGGGGAAGAGGGCAGAACACAGATTACAAGGAGACGCGTTACAGGGCGCTCCTACTCACGACACCGTTCAGAGTGTCTGTTTGTACTCCACACCAATGGCGTAGCTACGGGTGGGCCTGGGTGGGCACGTGCCACCACGAGAAGCCGGTGCCCGCCCAGGTGCCCACCACTGGCCACGGCTGCCGTGTGGTGTGGGAGCCGTGTTCCACTAGGTAGGACTGAGGGAGCATGCATGGAGTATTATAAATAATTTCTACTGATGACTTACCCTCGACCTCAAATACAATAAATTTTAAACCCCTACTTGAAAGAAAGAAACATCCCCTCTGAGTGATTTAAACCCATATATTTTTCTAGACATTTTTAATGCAACGAACAAAAAACTAAAACACCAGGTCCCTTAAAATTTTTCTATAACCTTGTGTTGTATTAAATGGACGTTTTTCCCTCGGGGACGCACAGTTTTTCTCATAAAAAAACCATGATCATCAGGGATCTTTTTCCCAGAAAAAAGGGGTTGGATGTGCAAAAGGAAAGTATCCAATGAGTAAACAGAGAGTACAACGACTTTCAAAACCAGAGGGGTTTGCAGGTATGTACTTGAAAAAGTAAGAAAGGAGACTGAATGCCGTTCTGCGGTTCTAGAAGTTTTTATAAATGACTGCAACGACAGAGCTATGATGCAAGGGATTTTAGGCAAATGATGCGGGGTTTTGCTATAAAAGCTACCCATTAGAACATATTTTTGGTGGAAAATCATTTAAAAAATTTTTGTAAAATTCAGCCAATCTTGACATGGAAAAAGCGTAAAAATTAATGAAACTGAAGAGCCATTTGAAGAAATGCGGTGCCCAGCCTTTTTTGATGCTTTGGGGGAGAAGTTGAGGAAACCAGCAGTCGGGTTTTTGAACTCGAGTGTAGAATGTGTATCACCAAGGAAACGGAAACTGTCTACAAAATGCGGATTTTTTGTTATGTTTTTGGAAAACAGCAGGAGCAGCACTTGATTTCAGGTTAAAGGGTTTAAGACGAATTAATTTTTCTATTATTCTGACATAGTTTAAAAGAAAGACAAGGCGCTTAAAATGAAGCTGTGAACTTTTGAAAGCATAAGGACTGAATCCCAAAAATAGGGTTTTTACTTTTTAGAAAATGTTGGACTTTTTCAGCATTTCGTGTAAGAGGGAAATCTTAACCAGAGCTGCATCTGCAAAACCATTTTTGAAAGACGCTATAAGGAGGGAAGTGACAATGAAAAGGCCCATATCACTGTAGATTAGTGAGAATTTTTGGTCCATATGAAGAGGGATTTTTGGTTTTACGACTGGCCAAAATTCTGTAGTTTTCCCGGGCACAGCTTTAGCAGAGAGAAGTTTTCTGTTGAAAAATCAAAATACACTGAGAAAAACAATGGGGAAGAGAGATTAGGTAATCTTGCTGTGTGTCAATGAAAAACAGGGGAGTTAAAAACCTTTATTAGAAGAATTTGTTGATAAGTTTGCGAAAACAAAGAACAAAGAATTTTTCTTTAAATGAGGTATTTCACTTCCTCATGGAAATTTAATTTTTTTTGCCGCTGCTTTTAAAACTTATGCATTCTTTTTTATTTTCAGTATCAATTATGTTATTTCTATTTTGTATAAGTGGTAATATATGTATTAAATTTTTTGTCATGACTGCTTTATTTCGTTCTCCATCAGCAACTGGATGATACAGTACTCAACACACACTCCTAGAATAAAATCTAATAACCTTCCATAGTCCATACGACATCAGATAAACTCTTGATATTGGTCAGAATTCAAAATATGCAAGGGGGGGGGGGGGTCTTGGCACTGTAAGTGCAAGTAAGTCCCCAGTCCCCACCAAACTCCTCAGCTGTATGGGCTTGTTCAGCTCATCTAGTGCCCACCCATAGTCAGCTGTGCCCTCCCAGTGCCCTCCCAGGTGCCCACCCAATCATAAATACCTAGCTACGCCACTGCTCCACACCCAGGAAGTGTGAGAGTACCTTGTCACGAAATTAACTGTTCTGGCTGTCTATTAGACATTAGTTTCATTGACCGTTACTTAACGAACTGCGTGACATTATTAATGTATAAATCTCACAGTGTACAGATATGTATATATATCTTGTAATTATTGTTCTGGTACTTTATATTAACAAGCCTTATAAAACAACCGCTCGACCACTTTTATTCAACTACCATCTGAAGTGTCTGGCTAGGACGGTATACGCCTACCCATCAACCTTGCACTTCTGAGGCAATCAACCCCTACTGTGTCACCAACAGTTGTAAGTATTCTTACTCGGGTTGACCCCTGTTACCTGTAATAACACACAGATAAGGGTAACATAAATGCTGGCAAGCGTTGGGATATCTAAATAGCTGTGACACCCGTTACCCGTAACATAAAAGTTACTTAAAAGGCTAACATAAATGATGAACAGCTTGGGATACGAACAACCATTAATATTACAGTACCGTAAAATAATGAACAATTAATACACGTGAGCGATATATTGTGGAAACACATCGAGTCAGTGAACGTAAACAGAGAGAGACAGAGAGAGACAAAAATTGTTTAAGCTGCGTCAGACAAACACTGGCCTTGCGTGATTTTTCCGCGATTCAGCATCTCCTCTTAAAGATCTCCCCGTTCATATCATTACTCAAACCCCCAACAAACAGAGTTATCAATTAATAACTCCCCAGTATAAAGAATCCAGCCTACATTGACTCCGAGATTCAGAGACAAGAACAACGAGGACGAGGACGAGGACACGTGGAAGAAGAGGTTATCAAGAGGACGAGGACAAGACATACAAGGCTTTTTATCATGGCACAGACGGGAGGACAAGATTTGAATTTTTATAATGAAGACAGGACGAGAGAGGAACAACTAGCCGACTCATTAATTTCCAAATACTTCCAATTCAGCAAACTCCTTGTCAACAGCCAGCCAGCAGCCACTCAGCCAGCCTCACAGCCCTGCAGCCAGCCTCACAGCCTTGCAGCCAGCCAGCTTTGCAGCCAGCCAGCCTTGCAGCCGGACAGGCAGCGCGACAGCCCGTCTAGTCATCATTCCTCACATCTGTAACAACGCCCTTGGAGGAAGCCCTTCTGATTCAGCAGTACGGAAGGACTTGCTTTGCTGAATTCACACAATGTTAGTGAGTATACAACATCTAGCTGACCCTACAAGAGACATACTTTAAAAACGCCACTCGTTTACATAAATAACACTTAGTGTTGAGATATGTATTTTCACATTTGTTTTTGCTTAAATAGCCATGTGAAAGAATTTCAAGTAATTAATTTGTCAGTTTTTTTTCTATAGATGTTTTAAATATGCTTACCGCTAATATTTCATAATTTTTTGTAATTCTTAATAATTTGTTAGCTCCTCTTATATGTAATAAATTTTCAATTCTCCTTTTTAAATTCCCTTTAAAAGCCAGGAGAGGGAGATAATAGAAACTAATTAAAGTTTTATATAAATTTATTGCCTTAAAAAAAAATTTAGAATGTGAGGAAAATTTTTTTGCTAGTAGATAGTATAGCAGATGTACTCTAGTCTCTGGGGAAAAGCGGGAAATGACAGTACAGGGAATTTAAAACCTTTTTTTTGAGGAATTAACTCTGAATGAGGGGAATGTAATACCCCGAGTACCCCCGTTTGTAACATAAAAAAACCTAACTGCACCTCAGATAATTCCTCTACTAACTCGAAGTCAAATTTCAACACATCCTTTGAGGTCGTTTTTTGCCCCTGCCGAAACCTTCCTCGGGACAGTTTTATTACGAAAAGTTATGCCAGGGATATATTTTTTCTATGTAAGGATATTAAACACCAAAACTAAATTTAGAGCCAAAGTCCCACAGGCATCGGTCAAAAGAAATTAATTACTCCCTTTGCATCCTTTATGCAATTTATTGTTTAGAATACTATTCTAGCTGAAGGCAGCCTTATCACTTTTAGAGAATGTTTAAATAAATACTTACTCTCTGATATCCCATGAAATAAATAAGATATCAACGTGAAATTTATTTTACAGCCCCGGAGTCTTTTTTTATTAGCTGAGAAGCTGTACCCCTAAAAAATGGGTTTCTAAATACCAAAAATAAAATAAATAAAAAAATTTATAAACTTTAAAAGCAGCAAATGCCAATGAAAGGAAAAAGTTGGCCTGGGGCATCCCAGCACAACATTTGATTGAGTTATAATTATTTGGGGAAAAAAGTTCCCTATCACTTTAAAGGTGGAATGCAAATAATACATATGCTATTTTAAATGTTGGTGAAAATTTTTTTAGTACCGACCGGAGTCAGTTTTTATTAGCTTTAAAGCCGATTACTCCGAAGTTTAAAGAACGGGTCTTAAAAAAAAAAAAAAAATAATACTCCCAGGGATTACCACTTTCTCAAGGCCGCGGTTTATTTCATTTTCCACATTTCCGGTTTATTAAGGACTACCCCCGGTAGATTTTTGGAAAAGGCATTTTTAATTTTTGCGGGGAAATTTTAACACATTACAACAGTATGAGTTTTTTTTTTATTCAAAAAACCATTTTTTAATTTTTTGGGTAAAGTATTTTCCCAGTTTTTTGATGACTTAAGTGCACTGTCCTTAAATTTCCCCTGTTTTACCAAAAAAATTCCCCTTGCTATGTTGTCATGTAACCCTCATTGATAGATTTTAAGGATTTGGGAACAAGAGAATCGGTAGAACACAACGAGTAACACCAGTTAGGTAACATTTTTATACAATGCGAGGGGGGCATGTTATAAGGGGAGAGCGATATTAGCGTATGGTTATATTATAGTTTTTTAACGATACTAAAACAGGTCTGAGGTCTGTTTCTTTTAGGCGCTTAGCGGATGCTGAGTGCTGAACCTTTATGAGGGGTTAAGTTGACGGAGTATCACGCCAGGGGCCCCCAAGGATGAGGGACAGTCAAAACCCCCGGGCTTGAAGCAACACTAGGACACACCCGCCCCCGGCTCCCCGAATGCACACACAAGTTTTGTGGGTGTGTCATTAGGCACGCCCCAAGGGTGATGACGCTGCGAGAGTGCAACAGGCTGAGAGAATGTTCCCCCGGAACCTGCATTCTGGCCTGCTTTCTCATATGCTGCAACTACGCCCGGGGAGAGGGCAGAACCAAAATTACAAGGAGACGCTTTTCAGGGGGGCTCCTACTCACGACACCCTTTAGAGGTTGTTTTTATACCCCAGGAGGTGTGAGAGTAAACCCTTTTCACGAAAACCCAATTTTTGGCTCTGTCTATTAGACATTAGTTTCATTGGCCGTTACTTAACGAATGCGTGACATTATTTAAGTATAAATCTCCAGTGTACAGAAAAGTATAATACTGTAAATTTTTTTCTGGTATTTATAAACAAGCCCTTTTAAAAAAAAACCGCTCGACCCCCCTTTTTTTCAAAACCATTTTAAGTGTCTGGGTAGGACGGTAAACCCTACCCATAACCTTGAATTCTGAGGGAATCAACCCCTACGTGCACCAACATTGAAGTTTTTTACTCGGGTTGACCCTGTTATCTGTAAAACACACAGATAAGGGTAACACTCCCTATTTACCAAAAAAACCCAATCAAAAGACTCTAACTCAAAAAAATAATAAAATACTCTAACTTCAAAAACCCAATCTATGGATCTCCTCTTTAAAAACCATCTCCAACTTTAGCTATTAAATAAGTTTGTTTTTTTGGTTTTACTTTTGTTCCCACATAAAAAATGACTTTAAAAATTTCCCCCTTGCCTATCTAACAAAAAAAACCCAATAAAAAAACCCGCAAAACCTTTCACCAACCCATTTTCCTAAGTCCCCTGTGCCGCAAAGAAAACCCCGCGAGCCACACCTTCCCCGGGACATTTTACCTTTAAAAAAGCATTAATACCCTCTTCAGTCTAAAAAACCAAAATAAAAGCTAGCAAAACCTTCATCAAACCCATTCCCCAAGTCCTGTCCCCAAAAAACCCAAAAACCAAATTTTACAAAACAAAACCTTCCAGTGACACTTACACCTTTTAAAAAAACACTAAACAAAATCCCTTTTTAGTTTTCTATCAAAAAAACCCAATTTTAAAATAGCAAAAAATTTCACTCAAAGATTTTTCCAAGTCCCCCGATGTCAATTTGTAAAGAAACCCCCCGGAGTCACACCTTTCCCCCGAACCCAAAAAATAAAATATAAAAAATACCCCAAAAAATTTGACCCTTTTCTTGCCGTAAAAAAAACTAAACGAAAGAAAGTAAAATTCCCCTCTTTTCCCTTTTTTTTCCCTAAAAATAACATTATCAGAAAAAAAACCAGAAATTTGACCCTTTTTTTCCGTTTTAATTAAAAATTAACCCCCTTCCAAAAAAAAAATTTTGGAAAAAAAAAAATGNGGTAAAATTATATTAAATCTATCGGGATATTCGGCGAAGTTTACTTAATACGGTTGGGCAAATTTCATGAACGTTTGTTATCGCGGGGATATATTTAGTCTTCATATTACTTACCTTTTGGTTTAACTTTATTTATCGTTAACCTCTTCACGCTCAGATCTTTCCTTTGCTATAAAAAATTGTCCGCTGTTAGCCATAAAATTACAAAAATTACTTATCATACATACCAAATTAGTTAGTGAACAAGGGTACTAAACAGGTCATATCTATAAAATATTGCTGATATTCACAAAAAATTATTAAATTTGTCTAACGTACCCAAATTACAATGGAAATTACGTTCTTGGTCTCAAGGGGTTAAGGAAATGAGAAACTAGTTTTTAGCCATTGACTTCCTGTAATCACCTGAAAAAATACCCTTAACACACTCCTCAACTGTCAAAAAAAAAATATATATATAATACCAAAAAATCTATATTCTGTATTAATGTATTTTCTAGTTTAACTCTATTTAAGAAACTGAGAAGCTAGTTTTAGGCCATTTAATTTCTGTCCTCACCTGAAAAAAACAGCAACAAATACCCTCCTCATATTAGCGTACTGGTTATGTATTATGTATGTATGTGTTACTCGATACTAATACAGTATGTCTGAGTGTCTGTGTGTCTTGTACTGGCGTCTAGCGGATGCTGAGTGCTGACACCTTTTGATGAGGTTATGTTGACGAAGTATCACGCCATGTCCCATAAGGATGACGTGGACAGTCAACCCGGTGTCTTGAAGCAACACATAGACACACCTCGCCTCTGGCTCCAGAATGCACACACAAGTTGTGTGTGTGTCATCTCAGCGCACTGCCCAAGGATGATGACGCTGACGAGAGTGCAACAGGCCTGAGAGACATGTCCACCGGAACCTGTCAGTTCAGGCCTGCTTTCCTCATATGCTGCAACTACGCCGGGGAGAGGGCAGAACACAGATTACAAGGAGACGCGTTACAGGGCGCTCCTACTCACGACACCGTTCAGAGTGTCTGTTTGTACTCCACACCAATGGCGTAGCTACGGGTGGGCCTGGGTGGGCACGTGCCCACCCACGAGAAGCCGGTGCCCGCCCAGGTGCCCACCCACTGGCCACGGCTGCCGTGTGGTGTGGGAGCCGTGTTCCACTAGGTAGGACTGAGGGAGCATGCATGGAGTATTATAAATAATTTCTACTGATGACTTACCCTCGACCTCAAATACAATAAATATTAATCCTCTACTTGAAAGAAAGAAACATGCCTCTGAGTGAGTTAAATCCATATACTTTCTATTGATCACTTTTAATAGCAACGAACATAACTAAATTACACCAGTTACCCTTACAAATTTTCTATAATTCCTTGTGTTGGTACTTAATTGGTACGTGTCTCCCTCTTGACTGCACAGTTCTTCTCATTATTGGAAAAACCGTATGTATTCATCAGTGGATCTTATGTCCATGCAAAATGGTTGGATGTGCAAAAGGAAATGTATTCCAATGAGTAAACTAGAGAGCTACAACGACTTTCAGATACCAGATGGGCTTGCAGGTATGATACTTGCAAAGTAATGAAAGAGAGACTGAATGCCGTTCTGCGTGTTCTAGAAGATTTTATCAAATGACTGCAATGCTGACAGAGCTATTGATGCAAGAGGACTTTTAGGTCAAATAGATGCTGGGTTTGCTATGAAGCTAGCCATTATGACACATATTCTTGGTAGGATAAATCAGTTATAAAATTTGCTACAATCAGCCAATCTTGACATGGTAAAAGCTGTAGAATTAATTGAAACTGTAAGAGCCCACCTTGAAGAAATGCGGTCAGACCCAGCCTCTTTTGATGCTTTGTGGGATGAAGTTGAGAGAAACTCAGCAGCTCATGGTTTTGATACTTCAGAGTGTAGAATGTGTAGATCACCAAGGAAACGGAAACTGTCTACAAAATTGCAGGATTTTGTTGTTACTGATTATATTGGAAAACAGTCACGGAGCACGCACTCTGATTTCAGTGTTAAGGATTCAAGACGAATTAACTTCTTCTATCCTATTCTAGATCATATGTTAACAGAAATGACAAGGCGCTTCAATAATGAAGCATGTGAACTTATGAAAGCATTACAGGCACTGAATCCACAAAGTAAGGAGTTCTTATCTTTTGAGAAAATGTCTGGACTTATTCATGCATTTCGTGCTAATGAGGAAGATCTTAACCATGAGCTGCACTCTGCAAAACGCATGTTAGAAAGACGCTATAAGGATGTAAGTGACAATGAAAAGCCCATATCACTGTTAGATTTAGTGAGAATTCTTGGTCCATATGAAGAGGCATTTCCTGAGTTCTACAGACTGGCCAAAATTTCTGTAGTATTACCTGTGTCATCAGCTTCAGCAGAGAGAAGTTTTTCTGCTCTGAAATTAATCAAAACTACACTGAGAAATACAATGGGCAATGAGAGATTAGGTAATCTTGCTGTGTTGTCAATTGAAAGCAGGCGAGTTAAAAGCCTTGATTTAGAAGAATTTGTTGATAAGTTTGCTGAGAACCACAAGAACAAAAGAATTCTGCTTAAGTGAGGTATTTTCACTTCCTCAGTGGAAATTTTAATTTTATTTGCCTGCTGCTTTAAAACTTATGCATTCTTTTTTATTTTCAGTATCAATTATGTTATTTCTATTTTGTATAAGTGGTAATATATGTATTAAATTTTTTGTCATGACTGCTTTATTTCGTTCTCCATCAGCAACTGGATGATACAGTACTCAACACACACTCCTAGAATAAAATCTAATAACCTTCCATAGTCCATACGACATCAGATAAACTCTTGATATTGGTCAGAATTCAAAATATGCAAGGGGGGGGGGGGGTCTTGGCACTGTAAGTGCAAGTAAGTCCCCAGTCCCCACCAAACTCCTCAGCTGTATGGGCTTGTTCAGCTCATCTAGTGCCCACCCATAGTCAGCTGTGCCCTCCCAGTGCCCTCCCAGGTGCCCACCCAATCATAAATACCTAGCTACGCCACTGCTCCACACCCAGGAAGTGTGAGAGTACCTTGTCACGAAATTAACTGTTCTGGCTGTCTATTAGACATTAGTTTCATTGACCGTTACTTAACGAACTGCGTGACATTATTAATGTATAAATCTCACAGTGTACAGATATGTATATATATCTTGTAATTATTGTTCTGGTACTTTTTTTAAACAGCCTATAAAACACCGCTCCGACCACTTTTATTCAACTACCATCTGAAGTGTCTGGCTAGGACGGTATACGCCTACCATAAACCTTGCACTTCTGAGGCAATCAACCCTACTGTTCACCAACAGTTGTAAGTATTCTTACTGGGGTTGACCCCTGTTACCTGTAATAACACACAGATAAGGGTAACAAAAATGCTGGCAAGCTTGGGATATCTAAATACTGTGACACCCGTTACCCGTAACATAAAAGTTCTTAAAAGGCTAACATAAATAGGGAACAGCTTGGGATACGAACAACCATTAATATTACAGTACCGTAAAATAATGAACAATTAATACACGTGAGCGATATATTGTGGAAACACATCGAGTCAGTGAACGTAAACAGAGAGAAAACAAAAGAGAGACAAAAATTGTTTAAGCTGCGTCAGACAAACACTGGCCTTGCGTGATTTTCCGCGATTCAGCATCTCCTCTTAAAGATCCCCCCGTTCATATCATTACTCAAACCCCAACAAACGAGTTATCAATTAAAAACTCCCCAGTATAAAGAATCCAGCCTACATTGACTCCGAGATTCAGAGACAAGAACAACGAGGACGAGGACGAGGACACGTGGAAGAAGAGGTTATCAAGAGGACGAGGACAGACATAAAGGCTTTTATCATGGCACAGACGGGAGGACAAGATTTGAATTTTTAATAATGAGACGGGACGAGAGAGGAACAACTAGCCGACTCATTAATTTCCAAATACTTCCAAAATTCAGCAAACTCCTTGTCAACAGCCAGCCACAGCCACTCAGCCAGCCTCACACCCTGCAGCCAGCCTCACAGCCTTGCAGCCAGCCAGCTTTGCAGCCAGCCAGCCTTGCAGCCGGACAGGCAGCGCGACAGCCCGTCTAGTCATCATTCCTCACATCTGTAACAACGCCCTTGGAGGAAGCCCTTCTGTTCAGCAGTAACGGAAGGACTTCTTTGCTGAATTCACACAATGTTAGTGGTATACAACATCTAGCGGGACCCTACAAGAGACATATTTTAAAAAACGCCACTCGTTTACATAAAAAACACTTAGTGTTGAGATATGTATTTTCACATTTGTTTTTGCTTAAATAGCCATGTGAAAGAATTTCAAGTAATTAATTTGTCAGTTTTTTTTCTATAGATGTTTTAAATATGCTTACCGCTAATATTTCATAATTTTTTGTAATTCTTAATAATTTGTTAGCTCCTCTTATATGTAATATTTTATTCAATTCTCCTTCTTAAATTTGCCTTAAAGCCAGGAGATGGGAGATAATAGTTAACTTAATTAAAGTTTTACTTATGAATTTATTGCCTTTTTAAACAAAAGTTAGAATGTGAGTGAATTATTTGCTAGTATGTATAGTATGGGCAGATGTACCCCTAGTCTCTGAGGAAGCGGAAATGACAGTACGGGAGTTAACCTTTTGTTTGAGGAATTAACTCTTGAATTGAGGGAGGAATGAATCACCTCCGATTTACCTCCGTTTGTAACATAAAATAACCTAACTGCACCTCAGATAATCTCCCTTACTAACTCGAAGTCTAATTCTAACCATCCGTTGCAGGTCGTTATTTTTGCCCTCCCGAAGACTCTTCCTCAGGCCACTAGTGTTATTACGCCAAGTTTATCTGCCAGGGAATATATTTTTGTCTATGTAAGGATATTTAACACCAAAAATATTTAAATTTTGCAGCCAAAATGCCACAGGCACTCGTGTCAAAAGAAATTAATTACTGCCATTGGCACTCCTTATGCACATTTTATTGTTAGAATACTATTCTAGCTGAAGGCAGCTCTTATCACTTCTTAGAGAATGATTAATAAATACATTACTCTCTGATATGCCCCTGAAATAATATACATGCATATCTTAACGTGAAAATTTATATTACAGACCCGGGGTCTATATTTTTTTTTAGCTGAGAAGCTGTACTCCGTAAAAATAGGTTCATAAATACAAAATAAAAAAAAATAAATAAAATTTATAAAATCTTAAAAGCAGCAAATGCCAAAGTCAAGGGAAGTTAGTGCCATTTTGCACTCCCCGCACAACATTTTGATTGAGTTATAATACTATTTGAGCTGAAAAAGTTCCCATCACTTTAAGGTGAATGCAAATAATACATATGCATATTTTAATGTTGTGATAATTTTTAGTACCGACCCGGAGTCCCGATTTATTAGCATTACAAGCCGTATCTACTCCTGAAGTTTAAAGAAGCAGGTCTTAAAAAAATAATAAATAAATACTGCCCGTGTGATTACTCACGTTCTCAAGGCCTGCTGTGTTTTATCTTCATCCACACTTCCAGTGTTATTAAGTGACTACGCGGTAGAGTTTTGGCAAAGGCACTTTTTTAAAATTTGCAGGGATATTAACAAAATTACTAACAGACTATGAGTTCATTTTTTTTCTAATAACTCATGTTTAGATTCTGTGTAAAGTATTTTACCAGTTTATTGATGACTTTAATGCACTGTCCTTTTATTATTACTCCTGTTATACCAAACATTCCTCTTTGCTATGTTGTCATTAAACCCTCACCTTGTATAATTTGTAAGGATTGGCAAAACTGAGAATCGGTATAGATACACAACGATGTAACCCAGTTAGGTATACAGTCTTTATACAATGCGAGGACGCATTGTTATAAGGGGAGAGCGATATTAGCGTACTGGTTATATATTATATGTTGTGTTAATCGATACTAATACAGTATGTCTGAGTGTCTGTGTGTCTTGTTTCTGGCGCTTAGCGGATGCTGAGTGCTGACACCTTTTGATGAGGTTAAGTTTGACGGAGTATCACGCCATGGCCCATAAGGATGACGTGGACAGTCAACCCGGTGTCTTGAAGCAACACGTTTGACACACCTCGCCCCTTGGGTCCAGATGCACACACAAGTTGTGTGTGTGTGTCATCTCAGCGCAAATGCCCAAGGATGATGACGCTGACGAGAGTGCAACAGGCCTGAGAGAACATGTCCACCGGAAACCCGTCAGTTCTGGCCTGCTTTCCTCATATGCTGCAACTACCCGGGGAGAGGGCAGAACACAGATTACAAGGAGACGCGTTACGGGCGCTCCTACTCACGACACCGTTCAGAGTGTCTGTTTGTACTCCACACCCAGGAGGTGTGAGAGTACCTTGTCACGAAACAACGTTCTGGCTTGTCTATTAGACATTAGTTTCATTGGCCGTTACTTAACGAAAGCGTGACATTTTTAATGTATAAATCTCACAGTGTACAGATATTATATATATCTTGTAATTATTGTTCTGGTACTTTATATTAACAAGCCTTATAAAACAACCGCTCGACCACTTTTATTCAACTACCATCTGAAGTGTCTGGCTAGGACGGTAAACGCCTACCCATCAACCTTGCACTTCTGAGGCAATCAACCCCTACTGTGTCACCAACAGTTGTAAGTATTCTTACTCGGGTTGACCCCTGTTATCTGTAATAACACACAGATAAGGGTAACACTCACCTATTTACCAAAAACCTAATCAAAAGATCTCTAACTTCAAAAACCTAATCAAAATATCTCTAACTTCAAAAACCTAATCTATGGATCTCCATCTTCAAAAACCATCTCCAACTTCAGCTATCTCAACTAAGTTAGTTTTTGGTCATTTACTTATTGTTCCCACATAAAAAAACTGCACTTAACAAATACCCTCTTCGCCTATCTATCAAAAAACCTAATAAAAACCTAGCAAAACCTTTCACTCAACCGATTTACCTAAGTCCCCCTGTTGCTCGCTTAGTAAAGAAACCCAGCGAGCCACAACCTTCCATGTGACACTTATACCTTAAAACAGCACTTAATACCCTCTTCACCTGTCTATCAAAAACCTAATATAAGCATAGCAAAACCTTTCACTCAACCGATTTCCCTAAGTCCTGTCCACCAAAAACCCAAATCCAAATATAGCAAAACCACAAACCTTCCATGTGACACTTACACCTTAAAAAAGCACTAAACAAATTCCTTCCTAGCTTGTCTATCAAAAAACCTAATTTAAACATAGCAAAACCTTTCACTCAAACGATTTACCTAAGTCCCCCTGATGTTCACTTAGTAAAGAAACCCCGCGAGTCACACCCTTCCCTCTGAACCCACACATAGAAATATAAAAAATACCAGAAATTTGACCCCTTTTTCTTGCCGTAAAAATAACCTTAAACTGAAAGAATAGAAATTTCCCATCTTTTTCCCTTTTTTTTGCCGTAAAAATAACATTATCAGAAAAAATACCAGAAATTTGACCCTTTTCTTTGCCGTAAAAATAACCTTCAACTGAAAACTGAAAAAATTCCCATCATTTTCCCCTTTTCTTGCCGAAAAAATAACATTATCGGAAAATACAACAAATGTAATAGTTTTTCCTTTTCTCTCGCATTAAATCAACGCTTTAGATTCAACCTAGCGCTTACCTTACGTTACCTTCACCTACAGCTAAGTGGGCCAAGGTAGCGTTAAAACACCTGGCGAGTCACCGAGAGAGGAACGAGGGCATTATGCAAGCTGGATTATCCCTATGAGGGTTCTACGAGGGTTTCACGAGGGTTCTACGGGGGTTCTACAGCAAGGGAATATTGTTTGGGGGGTTGGGAAAAGTACGGACGCGTATGAGATATACAGTAATATTAATTGCTAAAACATGGAACAAAAGTTAATAATGAACGCAGGAGGCAATCATCCGAAGGCCCACACACACACACACACACACACACACAGACAACCCCCAAATTATCCTATAAAAATCATCATCTAAGGAAAAAATGGCTTAACGCATAAACCTTTGCAATTTTAACATTTCCCTTCGTTTTTGTCTTTTGGGAGAGGCAAGACTGGGGGGGGCAGCTCCGGGGTTGTTTAGTCAGGCCCTTAAGTGGGCAGGTGCTGATTAGGGTCGACAGGGCTAGTGGAGGCGATGGTTTTTGTTTTTTTTTTTGTGGATGTGGAGTGGGGGGAGAAGGGGAAAGGGAGGGTGAAGTGAAGGGGGCCGGGGTGGAACGAGTGTGGAAATGAGGGAAAGGTCAAAGGGGGAGTGTAGTGAATGTGTGCGTGGCGCTAATTGTTCGGGGGCATCGAGACCTAAAAGGTTTTCGTAGGAAACGTTTTGAAAAGGTGGGAGGAAGCGGAGATAGAGATATGATCTCAATTTGGAGGGAGTATGGGGGGGCACATCGAGGATGTACCGGGGGTACCAAGGGAATTTTTCTTCGGGCTACTAAAGGGGTGGTCTCTAGTAAGCACCAAGGTGGTGAATGGCAGGTGTTGAGCATGGGTACACGCCCAAAAGGGAAAAAAGGGAAAAAAGACCATGTTTGTGCCGAAGATTCAGGGCCTCGGGGGGAAAAAGGGAAAGAGGAAAGATACGGAGGTAAGGGCGGTAGACGATACATCATACCCGAAAGAAAAACTTGGTTTTTGGGGACAGTCAGGGTTTGGCTCTCGACAGCAGTTTTTGTAAAAGGGAAGGATCGCATGAAGCTGATTACCCAGGGAAGGGGGTAGGTTATGTTTTTTTAAAGATAGTTGATGCATGGTGAACCAAGGGAAAAAACCCCTCGTCGCTGAGTGTGGGGGGAAACGATGTTGAGGGGTAAAAAGTGGGAATTGCACGCGGGTTTAAGGAACGTAGGTAAGGTTTGGGGTAGGGGTGGGTTCCCCGTGGTGGTGGGTCCTTCCCAAAAGCATGTTGACGACTTTTGGTATCCCGGGTATTGCTTGAATTCCGGGTGGGCCCTTATTTCAAAACCAAGGTTGGGGCCCTTTTTCGACAGGGGACCTCTTTTCGGGGATAACCACCTCAACCCCAGAGACGGGGTGCACTTTTTGTGGAAGGAGTTCAGATCTTGTCTGGAATCCTTGAAAAGAGAGGTAGGTGCACTGCGGCTTTTTAAAATAGAGAACCGGGGAGTAGACACTGGGTTCGGGGTAAGGGAAACTGCGACATAGGAGGAGTTTCAGAAGGCAGGAACTAAAGTGATTCGTAAGAAGAAGAGAGGAGCTGGTTAGGTAAAGATAAAGGGCAAATGGAAAAAAACTAAGAGGAGTTGCGTGAAGGTCTACATACAAACTGTTGGAGTATTTTAAAAAAGAGAGATTTCCGGAGAGCGAATAAATAGTGTAGAGGATTTTGATTAATAGATAACAGAAACATGGTTGGATATGTCAGGAAAGGTATTTGATCCGGAAGTCGAGATAGTGGGTATAAGTTATTTCAACAAAAGGACAGAGTTGGCAGGCGAGGTGGAGGAGTTGCGCTTTATGCAAAGAGATACATTGCAGTGTTGTGTTAATAATGTTATAAAAACAGATGACAGCATAGAGTCTATATGGGTAGAAAGTTACGGAGGAACTGAGAAAATGGTTTTGGTGTAAGGTATCGGCCTCCAAACTTATGTAAAGAGGGAGTCAGTCCTATTAGGGAAGAAATAAACAAGGCCTGAAGATATTAATCGACTATGCGTAGCGGGAGATTTATCTTAGGAATATGACTGGGATTTAATCATAGGTGACCCGACGCAGATGAATGTTAAATATAATCCAGGATAACTCTAAGTCAAGCAATCAAGGAGACTACTAGAGGAGATAATATTCTAGACTATTGCTGACAAAATAGAGACGATTTAGTTTACAGTGTGGAGGTCGGTGGAAAGCTAGATAATAGCGACATTATGAGATCAGATTGAGCTAAAATGGGAAGTTTGAAAAGTTAGTGGCAACAAACAAAAAATAATAATTCAGAAAGGCAATGTTGCAGGTGATAAGAAGGACACCTTGGAAGTTATTAAAAAGAGGTGTGGGATGGAGGGAATTTTTTTTTCCCATGGTCAAGGACAGGCGACGACAGCTGGAAGGCCAATTATGAAGGATTACGAAGGCACCTGGAGGTAATTAGAGCGGTTTAGACATGGAAGTGAGGTCGGGGTGGAGGCGGTAATTAGAGCGGTTAGACATGGACAGTGAAGGTCCGGGGCGGAGGAGTAATTATGAGCGGTGTAGACATGGGAAGTGAGGTCGGGATCGAGGAGGATTATTACCTTATTTGTAAGGAAGATATTGACGGACAAGAAAAAACTATTCCTTATAGGGAAATATGATCTAGAAAGAGTGATCCAAAAAAATTGGGATGAACCACTAATTTAAAAAACACAACCATGAGTAAAAAGAAACATGTTTTAAGGTTAAATTGGGATTTATTTAAGGTTTAATTAGGATTGGTGAGCAAAAGAACAGTATGAACGTGATGGCGAGGACAGTGGGAAATTAACTCTAGTAGCTAAGAAACAATTAATGAGATTAAAGTAGCAGGACAGTGCGCAAAAATGACCAAGGGGTTCTATCAGGTATATGAAACCAGACAAGGGAATTAGTCGGGGCCGTTAAGGTCAATGACAGGGTGAGGTCTTAAATGCGGATGGGATATGTGTAAAAGTCTAAAATGATTATTTCTTAAGGCGTTTTTACTGAGGAGGATACACAGACGATACCTGATAGTGAACAGATGTTCAAAAGAAAGAGATGAGGAGGAAAACTCAAAGATATTGTGATAACTAGGGAAATGGTGGTAGAATAGAGGGTATAGATAAAATGAAGAATTTTAAAATCGCCAGGGGACCAGATGAGTGTATCCCAGGGTATTAAAGGAAGCAAGAAGGTTGTTAGTGAGTCGTCAGTGCACATTTTAGGAAATCGATTGATATAGGCGATGTGCCATATTGTGGAGCGAAAGAAATGTTGTTCTATATATTAAGAAGGGAGACAGAGGACTAAGTCAAATTATCGACCCGTAAGTCTAACGTCAGTGGTAGGTAATTATGCGACTATTATTATTGCAACAAAACATTAGAGAGCACTTAGAACATTCGTTTGATCAATAATTCACACATGGACCCTTCACCAAGGGTAGGTCATGTTCACCAATTTAATTGAGTTTTTTATAGGAAAGTTTATGAGACGGCAGATAATGATAAGGAGTATGATATAATATATCTAGACTTTAGTAAGGCTTTGACAAAGTACCACACGAGAGACTCTTAAATAAGGTAAGGCTCATGGAATAGATGGGAAGGTTCTTCATTGGATCAGAGCTTGGCTAAAGTATAGGCAACAAAGGTTACAATAAGGTTCTAAATCGGAAGGGGACTGGTGACAAGCTGGGTTCCACAAGGGTCTGTTTGGCGTTCCATTACTATTTTTGATTACATCAACGACTTGGATAGTGGGATTAGCAGTGATATCCAGCAAGTTGCTGATGATACTAAGTTAGGTAGGATTTTGATCACAGTCTGATTGCTAAACATATTGCAGGGAGACTTAGATAAATTAATTGAGTGGGCAGTCAGATGCAGATGAATTTAATATGATAAGTGCAGCGTTATGAATGTTGGAGAAAAAACTCTGTAATAGAACACCATACGCAATAGTACGCTGAAAAGATCAGAAGGTGAAAAAGATCTTGGAGTGAGGTGACCCAGGACCTTCCGACCTAGGAAACAATGTATTGAGTCTAGAACTAGAGCTAATGAGTATTAGGATTCATACCAGAAGTGTTAAAAGTAGAAGGGCGAAGTTATTCTAAGGCTTTATCTGGCTATAGTAAGGCTCTCACTAGGACATGGCAGTTCAGTTTTGGTCTCCATATTACAGGATGGATATAGCCTTGTTAGAAACAGTGTAGAGAAGAATGCCAACTGATACTAAGGGATGGTTAACTTTAGTTATGAGCAGAGATTGAAGGTTATTAAAGTTACAACTCACTCGAGGACGCAGAGTAAGGGGCGATCGGATAAAAGTTTTTAAGTGGATAAAGGGATTTAATAAAGGAGAGGTAGGAAAAGTTCTTACGGCTTTTAACCAGGGTAGAACAAGAAGTAATGGATTCAAGCTGGAAGGGCGTAGATTTAGAAAGGAAATAGGGAAAAACTGGTTCACAAATAGGGTGGTGAATGGATGGAATAGACTCAGTAGACAGGTAGTTAGTGCGGAGTCATTATGGAGCTTTAAAGAGGGGCTGGATAGGTTCATGGATGGGGATGAAAGGTGGATGTAGGTAGTGTTAGGTGACAGGAACTACCACATGTAGGCCTCGTGGCCTCTTGTAGCTTCCTTATTTTCTTATGTTCTTATGTTCTAATATAAACCTGAAAGAGAGAGAGAGAGAGAGAGAGAGAGAGAGAGAGAGAGAGGAGAGGAGAGAGAGAGAGAGAGAGAGAGAGAGAGAGAGAGAGAGAGAGAGAGATGAGGAAGGAGGGAGTGAGAAGAGGAGAAGAGAGAGAGAGAGAGAGAGAGAGGGAAAGGAGAAGAGAGAGAGAGAGAGAGAGAGAGAGAGAGAAGAGAGAGAGAGAGAGAGAGAGAGGAGAGAGAGAGGAGGAGGAGACGAGGAGAGAGAGAGAGGAGAGAGAGAGAGAAGAGAGAGAGAGAGAGAGAGAGAGAGAGAGAGAGAGAGAGAGAGAGAGAGAGAGAGAGAGAGAGCGAGAGAGCGAGCGAGAGAGGAGAAGAGAGAAGGAAGAGAAGAGAGAAGAGAGAGAGAGAGAGAGAGAGAGAGAGAGAGTGAGAGAGAGAGAGAGAGAGAGAGAGAGAGAGAGAGAGAGAGAGAGAGAGGAGAGAGAGGATAGAGGAAGAGTAGGAAAGGTTGAGAAAGAGAGAGAAGAGAGAGGAAGAGATGAGAGAAGAGAGAGAGAGAGGAGAGAGAGAGAGAGAGAGATGAGAGAGGAGAGAGAGAGAGAGAGAGAGAGAGAGAGAGAGAGAGAGAGAGAGAGAGAGAGAGAGAAAGGATTAGAAGTAGGAAGTTGAGAGGAGAGAGAGAGAGAAGAGAGAGAGAGAGAGAGAGAGAGAGAGAGAGAGAGAGGAGAGATAGGAGAGAGTAGAGAGAGAGAGAGAGAGAGAGGAGAGAGAGATTTGAGAAAGAGGGAAGTTAGAGAGAAGAGAGAGAGAGAGAGAGAGAGAGAGAGAGAGAGAGAGAGAGGAGAGGAGAGAGAAGAGAGAGAGACGTGAGAGTAGAATGAGAGAGAGAGAGGAGATTGATATACGAGAGAGACGAGAGGAGAAATTTGAGCTGAAACGATGAGGAAGAGGAGAGAGAGAGAGAGAGATAAGAGAGAGAGAGGTCGAGAGACGAGAGAGAGGAGAGAGAGAGAGAGAGAGAGAGAGAGAGAGAGAGAGAGAATTATAAGATACGTTGATCCTATCTAGACACTTTGCCAGTACCAACTACAAGGTTATTGACTATACAAAGCGCCACCCCTCCAGGACGAACTTGGTGGGCTCGAACCGATGACCGAATGCAGGGATGCTACACTCGAGCTCGCAGCTCTACTAACCGAGCCACCCTGACGGGTCGAGAGCGAGAGAGAGAGAGAGAGAGAGAGAGAGAGAGAGAGAGAGAGAGAGAGAGAGAGAGAGTCGATGTGTCCAGGGTCTGTGCCAACAAATCTATGAAGCAAAACAAGTTAAAACGTTCATCCAAACTTTGCAGTAAAGTCGCTAAGTTATTGCCCAGATAAGGAAAAAGCGGCTTAGTGGAGGCCAGAAAGATGCTCTTTCAGACTCGGGTTAATTTTTGTTTTTATCACTTTTTTAGAGAAAGTTTCCTTGGTCTCGTGGGTATTGGCAGAGCATATTGAAAGATGCAAAAAAACAAAACAAGGCGTATAACATATGAAATGGTAAAATATCAAACATATGGAACGATGTTTATCTGATACCATTCGGGTTTAGTTTTGCTGAAAATGAAAAAATGAACCTATGTGGTGTTGAAAAATTATTAATTCTCCAAATTTACACTTTTTCCCTTCCTTCTTCCCCTAATTTTACATGTTTTCCCTTTCCTTTTCCCTTAATTTTACACCTTTTCCCTTTCTTTTTCCCTAATTTTACACCTTTTCCCTTTCTTTTCCCTTAATTTTACACCTTTTCCTCTCTTTTCCCACTGATTTTACACCTTTTCCTTTTCTTTTTCCCCTAATTTTATATCTTTCCCCTTTTTCCCCCTAATTTTATATCTTTTCACTTACTTTCTCCTTAATTTTACACCTTTTCCCTTTCTTTCTCCTTAAAAAGCCTTTCCCTTTCTTTTTCCCTTATTTATAAATAACCTAAATAGAAGAGACTAGCCCCCTCCTTCTCTCCCCCATGTGCCCCCCTTTCCCCCACCAGGTAACCCCCCTTCCCCTCCAGGTGCCCCCTCACCCTCCCCCCCTTCACCAGGTGGCAATGACCGGCGTGCTTTCGTCCAAAGCTCACGACTGATTTCCAGAATTAATCACCCATGGAATCATTGGGAAACCTCTTAACTCGCTGCCATTACTGTCATATTAATGCCACGCTTAATTATAGGGTGCGAGGTTATAACAATGGATATGCGATGCTGGTTTAGGTGAGAAAATATCATGATTGTCTGTCAAGAATAAATAGAATAATGACTTAAAAGATTATTATTATGCTGAAATTAGAAGTTAAATGGTGATTCAAACGAGAAAATGTCAAGTTTGTCTGTCAAGGATAAACAGAGAATAACGATTTAAAAGATTATTATGCTACAAATGAAGATACAATAGTTATATACATAGAATCTAATTACCTCTGCGTTTACTCTACAAAATTTCCATTGCAATGTAGCAAATGCAGATTAATTTGGGAACATAATTAGTTAGTTAACGTGAATTCAGGTTCGCCGCTCACTAAGTCATTTGCATTTGTACATAATATATATATATATATATATATATATATATATATATATATATATATATATATATATATATATATATATATATATATATATATATATATATATATATTGTCACGGTCGGTGACACGAGGTCGCCACCCCAGGTCATGCCCCAGGGACACGTGGGTCTAATTAAGTTAATTCAGGATATTTAAAACAAGATCAACATATGAAATCCTTATATAATTAACACGCTTAACTCCAATTCCTTGGTACAACAACAGATAAACACTTGAATGCACGGTCACAGAAGATTCGCAGATAGGGATACCACGCGCAACGCTGCCAAAATCTCACTCACTCTCACTTTCCGTCTCTCTTTAACTTCCAACCTCAACACACAAAAACACCTTAAGAGCACTTCTACTGAGCGTCTATACCATCACAAAAAGAATACTCCACTGAGTCTCTATACCATCACAAAAAGACTACTCCACTGAGTCTCTATACATAACACAACGCTTCTACTGAACGTTAATCATAACACACAACGCTTCAACTGAACGTTATCATCCCAATCACTAAAGAGCGCTTCTACTGAGCCTCATCACCTACTTCCCTCCTACTCTCACTTTCCGTAAATACAGCCAACTCGACATCGGTGAACCAATAATGCAGAAACAAGCTTTACAAAAATGCTTACAATACCCTGGTATCAAGGGTGGAAGGAGGACTCACACAGCCTCCCACGTGGTGTGCCCACGCCGACACAGCGGCTCCTCACACAACCCTATATGAGTGGAATGATTGGAGTGGAGGGCGAAGCGAGGTCACGAACTGTTTCATATGGGTGACCTATCTGGCGGCGGATGGCAACCCTCTCGTCACCCATACTTCCTCCAAAGGGGCGGAGCTACGCTCTGCCCCGGCCATCTTGACCTCTCAACACATACGCGGGAAATATGAATTTTCGTCACACCTTCCCCCATCAAAATAGAAAATTCTCGTAGTGAGAATTTTCGTACCAGAAAAATAACTTAACATTATACCACAACAACCTTATTTTATTCACTCTAAAGATTCACTCCACATCTCACTAAATATAATCATCATCAACATACACTCACTAAGCAACCAGAGACATTATCTGGGAGATCACTCATCATTCTGCACACCTCCACTTCCACCTTACGTGCCACACCATCTTTCCTCTGTCGTTCACATATTGATACTTCCATATGTGTCTCCCGTACTCAACCCAACCTTGCTCCAGCAAGTACGAGAGCTCTACCTTAACCTCAGCGCCGACATCCATCTGTGGCGCCACACACAAGGCCACTCGATCCGCTGGTGGTTGTAGCTCTCTGGGGAAATACTCATTTAACATATACACACAAAAGGCCACCGCCTCAAAATACCTCACCACCATTTCTACCATGGTTAAGAGATAACAAACTGTGGACGCCCTCGAGGGGGTCCCATCAAATCTCCTAACACTCTCAAATGGCTCATCAAAAGGAACAGTGGGGACGAGGAGCGCACCGTTAGCACTTGTGTTAAGTTTTACCACTAACTTACATCTCAACTCGTGTTCATCTCCCTTTACCCCAACCCAGTCATGATCCCCATTACAAACTTCCCTTATCTGGGTCAACTCAGGGTCACGGTGTTGAGCGTCGATCGGGGCTTGCCGGCTATTTATGGCTACCTGAACCTCTGAGGGTTCAATTACATCCTCGAAGAACTCTTCGAGACCAAGACTTTTCTCTACCACATCAGGAACTTCCTCTGCCGAGACCTCTCTGTCTCTCTCATGGCGCGCCCACGAGGCGTCCATAGCACTGGTCACCTCACACACAGGAAAAAGTTCAGGCTCCTCTCGCTCAAGCTTACTCACCTCACTGGGTGCGACCATGCTGGGATGTTCAGACAGGGCAGGCGGGCTCATTTTCCCGCCAGCCAAATCGTTCCCCACGTTCCCCACAAATCCACACCAGTCACAGGGAGCTGATCAACCAGCCCTACTAACACGGGCCCATTAACTAGCCCACAGCTCAACTTCACTTCAGCGAGCGGCACTGACTCAAATCCCCACAGTGACCTTATGGCTACTCTCTTACCCGTTTCCTCCACGGGGACAAGACTTGCAAGCATAAGGGATTGCAACGCCCCTGAATCCCTTAAAATGGTAGGTTCTGCTTCCCCCCCCTGGGAGCTCACAGAACCTTGGGACAAAAACGCTTGGTAGGTGCCAAGAGTTGGGTCCTTCTCAGCGCCCTCAAGAACAGAGCCTTCTGATAGCACAGCGCCCTTCACGACACTCTCAACGCGCGTGTCTTCACTGAGGGTGGAAATCAAATAAACCGGCCTAACCGGAACATTAATGCCTTGAGCAACACTCGTCCCCTTCACCATCACTACATCACATGCTGGCTCCTGGCTCGCGGGTGCTACACACACAGGTTTAAAGGCTGCCACATCTTTCGCCTTTTTCCAGCAATTCTGCGCGAGGTGTCCCGTGTAGCCACAATAGTGGCACTCCACGCGTGATCTGAAAGGCACGTAAGGTACGGCCCGGTTATTAACCCTGCCATAAGTGGGAGGGACAACTCTCGCAGGTACAACTCTCTCGACATGCGGACGTTCCTCCTTCCTCCCTCTTGTAAAGTGAGAGGTCGTCTCCAACGGGCCTCGATGAAACAAACTAAAATTCTCCGCCATCACCGCGGCATCCTCCACACGTTTAACACCCTTCTCATGAAGATACATCGAGGCCTCCTGCGTGACGCTCTCTCTGAATTTTTCAAGCAAAATTAGTTCACTTAACTGATCAAAGTCTGACACCTTCTCTGCTCTTAACCACTGATGAAAACTATCTTTCAAAACTCTGGCAAATTCTACATGAGTCTGGTTGGCTGATTTACGGAAAGCACGAAATCTCTGGCGATACACTTCGGGAACACATTCATAGGCCTGGAGAATGACACTTTTTAACAATTCATATTCATTAGCCTGCCCTTCAGAAAGGGCGGCATACACACTCTGTGCCTTCCCTTTCAATGCACTTTGCAAAAGGATTGGCCAATATTTCTTTGGCCAGGACATGCCATTAGCTACCTTTTCAAATGATCGGAAATATACTTCCAGATCGTCCTCTGAGAACAAGGGGACCATTCGCAGATAGCGAGTAACATCAAACCTTTCTACCGCGTCACAAGCGGCGGCCCCTGATAAGCTCTGCTGCGCCTGGGCGCCCAGACGCCTCTACTTTAGCCTGTTCAAGCTCAACCTTGGCTATCTCTAATTGAAGCTGCAACTCAATTACACGTGGCTCAGGTGAAGCCGGGCGACTTCCCTCACCGTCAGAGTACAAGTTGGGCATGATTCCTACTTCACAATATACTCCAAAATACTGCCCAATAAGCCTCAGCTCATGCACACTGCGAGCTTCTAGCTCTCGCGCTCCGGGCCTACGTGCATTATTACACTCAGAAACAAAAATAAAGGGAGAGTAAGATCTGGCAACTCCTTTACACGAGGTATCCTGGCGAGGTCGCCAATTAATATGTCACGGTCGGTGACACGAGGTCGCCACCCCAGGCCATGCCCCAGGGACACGTGGGTCTAATTAAGTTAATTCAGGATATTTAAAACAAGATCAACATATGAAATCCTTATATAATTAACACGCTTAACTCCAATTCCTTGGTACAACAACAGATAAACACTTGAATGCACGGTCACAGAAGATTCGCAGATAGGGATACCACGCGCAACGCTGCCAAAATCTCACTCACTCTCACTTTCCGTCTCTCTTTAACTTCCAGCCTCAACACACAAAAACACCTTAAGAGCACTTCTACTGAGCGTCTATACCATCACAAAAAGAATACTCCACTGAGTCTCTATACCATCACAAAAAGAGTACTCCACTGAGTCTCTATACATAACACAACGCTTCTACTGAACGTTAATCATAACACACAACGCTTCAACTGAACGTTATCATCCCAATCACTAAAGAGCGCTTCTATTGAGCCTCATCACCTACTTCCCTCCTACTCTCACTTTCCGTAAATACAGCCAACTCGACATCGGTGAACCAATAATGCAGAAACAAGCTTTACAAAAATACTTACAATACCCTGGTATCAAGGGTGGAAGGAGGACTCACACAGCCTCCCACGTGGTGTACCCACGCCGACACAGCGGCTCCTCACACAACCCTATACGAGTGGAATGATTGGAGTGGAGGGCGAAGCGAGGTCACGAACTGTTTTATATGGGTGACCTATCTGGCGGCGGGTGGCAACCCTCTCGTCACCTATACTTCCTCCAAAGGGGCGGAGCTACGCTCTGCCCCGGCCATCTTGACCTCTCAACACATACGCGGGAAATATGAATTTTCATCACAATATAAAATATATATATATTATATATATATATATATATATATGTATATATATATATATATATATATATATATATATATATATAATATATAATATATATATATATATATATATATATATATATATATATATATATATATAATATAATTCAATATTTCTATGTGACACAAACTTATTCACATAAATAAAAAAAAAAATCTTCAATCACAAATTAGCAAAAAAAAATTCAAGCAATCGTAGTTCTGAAAGAAAACGATTCTGTCATACAATCATCATTTCGAAAAGTAGTCAAAATCTTGTCAGAAAAGAGGAAGTTTCTTTAATTCGATTTATAATTCCTCCAATCTTGCTCGGGACGAATTTTTAATTGGAGCCAAAAGTCAGGGACGTCAGAACCGGGGGGGGGGGGGGTTACTGAGGAGAGGGAGGGGGGGCAACGGTGGAGGGGGAGGGGGGCAGAAAAGTTATACTGGGATTAAAGACAAGAGGATGTGTGTGTGCGTGTGTGTATGTGTGTGTGTGTGTGTGTGTGTGTGTGAGTGTGTGTGTGTGTGTGTGTGTGTGTCCCACTTACTGGCACGAAACATTAGTATAGTTGAATCATGTTAATGCCCATCACACTGACTCTTCTTTCTCTCCCTTCTTCTCGCCGATCGATTTTCTCGTTAAACTTCGCTGAGTAGCATTTTAGAGGCTAAGTCTAGCTGCCCTGAAAATGCTGCTAATCAATCGCCTCTCTTCACAATTACACGTTAACAACCCAATTATTACCTATATCTTTCTATTTATCTTATTATTATCTTTATCAATCTTTACCTTTAACCATATCCAGTCCTTTCAATTCGTGCTGACCGTGAAGATTGTCATCCCAGAAAACACCTATAAGTATTTTTTCAACTTCTGTCAACAAAAGTGGCTGGGCATGGCTGCTCCCCAGTACTACCGCACGCAGCTGGTCATGATGAGCACCGAGGACAGCTGGGAAAGGCTGGTGAAGCCATTTATGATGCGGCAGATTCGCAGTGAGC
The DNA here is from genome assembly GCA_016584305.1 of Chionoecetes opilio. Classification (NCBI taxonomy): domain Eukaryota; kingdom Metazoa; phylum Arthropoda; class Malacostraca; order Decapoda; family Majidae; genus Chionoecetes; species Chionoecetes opilio. The sequence continues at coordinate 59,870 of JACEEZ010022620.1, forward strand.
TGACGGAGAAGGCTGAGATTGCCTCTGTGGAGGTGTTTGCAGCCAACCTGAGGAAGTTACTCCTCACCCCACCAGTGCGGGGAAAGACCATCCTTGCTATTGACCCAGGATATACAAATGGGTGTAAGATAGGAGTGACCAATCCTAACGGTGACAAGCTGCTAACAACCACTATATATCCTTTCCGCGGCAACCAGCACGTGCCCACGGAGGACTGGATTAAAGACCACAACGCCCGCACTCTTAGAGAGATTGTACACAAGTTTGGATGTGAGCTGTTTGCCGTAGGTAATGGGTGTGGGTGCCGGGAGACCGAGACCTACCTCAGTCGCCTCATCGCCCAGAAGTGCTTTGAGCCATACAACGTGCAGTACACCATCATCAACGAGACCGGCGCCTCGCAGTACTCCGTGTCCCCTGAAGCCAAGATAGAGTTTCCGGGTCTTGATCCAAACCACATTAGTGCCTTGTCGTTGGCGCGGCGGCTGCAGGACCCGCTGCTGGAGTACATCAAGGTGCACCCGATGCACATGGGCGTGGGCATGTACCAGCACGACATCCCCGAGCGTATCCTCCACGCCTCCCTGGACTCTGTCATGACCGAGTGTGTATCCTTTGTGGGTGTGGACATCAATTGTGCTTCAGAGTTTGTACTAAGGAAGTTGTCGGGGTTGAACAAGTCACGTGCAGCAAATATAGTTGAATATAGGAAGACCAAGGGACCCTTCATCAACAGGGAGCAGTTGAAGTCAGTGAAGGGGGTGGGTCCTCGCACCTTTGAGCAGTGTGCAGGCTTCATCAGAATAATGCCTGAAACACTTGCTAATGAAGTCAACAGAACTCCACAGGGAAAGAAGAGAGCAGAGAGAGAGGCAGTGGACACGCTGGATCGCACAATGATCCATCCAGAGTCATATACCATAGCACGGAAATTTTTGGGCATGGTTGGTGTGCATCAGCAGGACATTGGCGGTGACCACCTTATCCGCACCATGCAGCTCTTCATGCAGACAACCAGTATGGAGGATGTGGCCAGGCAGTGTGAAGCCAGCCTGCCCACCATGCAGCTCCTCATCGAGGGTCTGGCACAGCCCCTCGACTATGACATCCGGGCACAGTTTGAAAAGCCACTGTTCCGCCAGGGCATCACCTCCATAGACGACGTGTCGCTTGGTACCAAGCTGAGAGGGTCTGTTAGAAATGTTGTTCACTTTGGCGCTTTTGTTGATGTTGGTCTTGGCCAAGATGGACTGGTGCACTCCTCCAAGATGGGCGGCATGAGGGTGGAGCTTGGCAACATTGTGGAGGTGACCGTCATTGCTGTTGAGAAAGGTCGGGGAAGAATTAGTTTAATGTTACATAGAGTACTCAGTTGAAGTGTGTGTCAGGTGATTGTCCATTGCATATATCAGATCTGCTGGGAATCAATCAAGAGAAGTCATCAAGAGCTATTTGTTTGAAATGGATTTTTTTTTTTTTCCCCTTTTCACATTGGGGTACTAATTCTTTGTAAGGTGTAGAAAATGAGGTAATGAGCTGGGTAGTGTTGGTGTGTGATGGTGCAGCTCCTCACAATGACTTAGATTTTGAGCAGAATCAACCATTCTGTTCCCTCATCGGTGAAACTCATGCTAAACAACAAAAGGACACAAATGGATGGATTTCCAGCCCAAGTGTCCCTCAAAGCTAACCACGAAGTGGGGGATATCAATCTACACTTCAACAGGACCAACCGATTGCTAGAGGAAAGAAGAAATTTCTTTTAGCAATGTACTGCCTGAGACGTTAGAATAGAATAGACATCTGTTCTGATGTCTAAAGCACAAACCTATTGGTTATAGCCATTTGTGTACACTGTCTCGGACCTGTTACAACTCGCAACACAATGCCAAGGTTTTTGTTGTTATTATCTTATATATAATTACAGTGAACACAGGTGATATGTTCATGATGCAGGACGAAGCTGCTGCTGTGCCTGTTCTGAAGGACATTCCTTGGGAGCATCTCGGCAAAATGCTGATGAATGGAACCCAATATTTAGCATTTCAAATGTGGCAGGACAGCTATATTTTGCTTGTACCTGAATTTATCAGAAGCAGGAACTACCACGTGTAGGTCTCACGGCCTCTTGTAGCTTCCTTATTTTCTTATGTTCTTATGTTCTTAATTCCTCACAAACACAGACAAAAACAACAAAACTATGCTAAAAACAACTGCCAATCAATCGTTTCTCTTCACAATTACACGTTAGCAACCCAATTATCTTTACCTTCAACCATGTTCAGTCCTTTCAATTCCTCACAAACACAACAACAACAACAAAAATACTGGAAACAATTACAATATGACTAATTTGGTTTTAATTGCTCAAAGTTGTAATAATATCAGAGAGCAAAACGTCAAGTGTTATATAAAAGTTCATGAGTGTGTGTGATGTCATGATCTCTCTCTCTCTCTCTCTCTCTCTCTCTCTCTCTCTCTCTCTCTCTCTCTCTCTCTCTCTCTCTCTCTCTCTCTCTCTCTCTCTCTCTCTCTCTCTCTCTCTCTCTCTCTCTCTCTCTCTCTCTCTCCCTCTCTCTCTCTCTTCCTCCCTTTACCTCTAATAATGCACGTAATAATACATGATTTATATTATGCATAACGTTGTATAACCTGTGTACTGCCTCTGTGATGTAATGTATTGTGATGTTATATTAAATTGAGAGAGAGAGAGAGAGAGAGAGAGAGAGAGAGAGAGAGAGAGAGAGAGAGAGAGAGAGAGAGAGAGAGAGAGAGAGAGAGAGAGAGAGAGAGAGAGAGAGAGAGAGAGAGAGAGAGAGAGAGGGGGGGGGGGACTTGTCGTACGAGAATGTGGTAATTATAACAAAGGAACTCACACGTCTGCTAGGGAAAGGGGGAAGGGGGAGGGGAAAAGAGGGGAAAAGAGAAGGGGAGAAGAGGGGGAGGAAGGGATGGGGAATGGGGGAAGAGAAGGGGGATGAACGAAGGGAGGGGAGGAGAAGGGGAGGGGGGGGGTAACATACATGATGCATCCTTTTAGGCATGAATATTGCTTTACCTTTTCAGTGAGGCACAGAAATTTTTACCGCTCCGTCAGCCCAGAGTGGTTCGCTGGCACAGAGCCACGACGAATGACATGGCACTGACCTCTCTCAACAGCCTCACCACCCGTTACTCCTAACCCAACATGACCTCACTCCCCCTACTTATTCATCTGCTCGTACATGAAAATCAGGAAAACGCATTAGTTCAAACAAATCAAAGTTCTCAGACAGCGTTAAGAGAACAGAGAACATAAGAATAAAAGAAAATAAGGAAACTACAAGAGGCCGTGAGACCTACACGAGGTAGTTCCTGTTACTTAACACTACCTACATACACCTTTCATCCCCATCCATGAATTTATCCAGCCTCCTTCTAAAGCCCCCTAATGACTCAGCACTAACTACCTGACGACTGAGTCCATGCCAATCCTTTACCACCCTATTTGTGAACCAGTTTTTCCCTATTTCTTTTTTTATTTCTAAGCTTTTCCAGCTTGAATCCGTTACTTCTTGTTCTACCCTGGTTACTAGCCGTAAAAACTTTTCCTACATCGCCTTTATTGTACCAGAGCCATTTTAGGTACGGTACATAAACGTATTGTCGTATCTCGAATAGCGTCACTCACTAATGTTACATCCGTTCGCTCATTTCCTAAGTCTGTCTCGCTCTGTACATAAATAGATATCCTTCCCTTTAAAGACAGACTCTGCTTCTATTGATATTTTCCATGTAAAATGTTTGCGAGCAAAATATTAAATGGCGAAAACATTTTACATGTAAAATATCAATAGAAGCGGAGTTTAATTAGCTTTCCATTGATATATTTCGTTTAGTGATAAATGAATTAGCGGCTTGCATAAATTAGCGTTAACTATATATAAAAAATCATGAAATCGGGTAATCTCCGACCTAATATATGTTTATCAGTATAAAATATATACTGTTATCTTCGGAAATGTTTGTTCTATAATATTATCAAATAAAAAACCGTAAAACACAATAAAAAAATGCCATTATGAGACTTTCAAGAAATATGCATGAACTTAAACTTTTCGCCATTTAATATTTTGTTAAAAAACGTTTTACATGGAGAATATCAATAGAAGCGGAATTTAATTAGCTTTCCATTGATATATTTCCTTTTCTGATAAATGAATTAGAACCATGCATAAATTAGCGTTAACTAAATAAATAACATCATGAAATCGGGTAAATTACCAGATTTCATGATGTTATTTATTTAGTTAACGCTAATTTATGCATGGTTCTAATTCATTTATCAGAAAAAAAAATATATCCATGGAAAGCTAATTACATTCTGCTTCTATTGATATTCTCCTTGTAAAAAATATTTCACAAAATATTAAATGGCGAAAAGTTTAAGTTCATGCCTATTTCTTGAAAGTCTCATAATGGCATTTTTTTATTGTGTTTTAGGGTTTTTTATTTGATAATATTATAGAACCAAAATTTCCGAAGATAACATTATATATTTTATACTGATAAACATATATTAGGTAGGAAATTACCCGATTTAATGATTTTTTAGATTTAGTTAACGCTAATTTATGCATGCCGCTAATTCATTTATCACTAAACGAAATATATCAATGGAAAGCTAATTAAACTCCGCTTCTATTGATATTCTACATGTAAAATGTTTGCGAGCAAAATATTAAATGACGAAGAGTTTAAGTTAATGCATATTTCTTGAAAGTCTCATAATGGCATTTTCTTTGTGTGTTTTACGGTTTTTTATTTGATAATATTATAGAACAAACATTTCCGAACATAACAATATATCTTTTATACTGATAAACATTATATTAGGTAGGTAAACTTGTACGGGGAGCGGAGCGGGTTGTATCCTTATGGTGTGACGTCACGGGCGATCCACCAGGCCTTGTCTCTCGGTGGTCTCGGTTATACTGTCTGTTCTATTTGTGCCTAACTTTGAACCCATAGTAGGCTACCGACCGAAATAGTACCTTTAAACCCATGGAAAATACCGAACACGTACCCAGCCACTGTCCGTCAGCAGTCAGCTTAGCCAGACGCCATCCCTTTCATTTTCTTGAGAGATGTTCCGCGGAAAAAAAAAAAAAAAAATCATAATAAATAAAATAATATATAATAAAAAGACTAATAATAATATTGATGTTTTTTACTCGAAATATATATGTTTGTAAGGGACGTAATAATAATAATAATAATAATAATAATAATAATAATAAAATAAAAATAAAATAATAATAATAATATTAATAATAATAATAATAATAATAATAATAATAATAGTAATATAATAATAATAATAATAATAATAATAATAATAATAATAATAATAATAATAATAATAATAATAATAATAATAATAATAATAATAATAATAATAATAATAATAATAATAATAATAATAATAATAATAATAATAATAATAAAAATAATAATATAAAAATCTGTATTTCTCCTTCGATAAGATTTTACACACATCAGAAACGACAAGAAATTATTACAAATCACCCTCGTTACGTTAACTAACCATCATGATCTATAAAAGAAAACATGATCAACAGTAACCACCGCTATAATTGCCATTGATTAGTTAGGGTTTAATTAAAGTGATTCTAATTACCGTAGAATAACACTATAGTCGCCAGTCACTTTCCACTGCACTAATGTCGCCAGGCACAATATATTACGAGTTTAGCATCCCTGCAAACTTGTATGTGCCACTGAAGAGACATGCACAGTAGTTTATATTATATACATCACACTACATGTCTTCAGTGGCACATAAAAGGCTGTAGTGATGCTAAAATTCGTAATATATTGTGCCTGGCGACATTAGTGCAGTGGCGAGTGACTGACGACTATAGCGTTATCTTCGGTAGCGAAGGACCACGAAAACTGACCCAAACAAAACCGCTAATCTAAACACAAACACGATAAAACATGAATATGGGAAGGAAAAAAGGATGGAATAACAATAATAAGAGTAAGAACATAAGAACATAAGAAAATAAGGAAGCTGCAAGGGGCCGTGAGACCTATACACGTGGTAGTTCCTGTTACTTAACACTACCTACATCCACCTTTCATCCCCATCCATAAAGCTGTCTAGCCTCCTTTTAACCCCTTCACGCCCAGATCTTTTCTTTGCTATAAAAAATGGTCTGTTGTTAGCCATAAAATTCCGAAAAGTAACTGAATATACCAAATTAGTTAGTCGACAAGGATACTAAACAGGTCATGTCTATAAAATATTGCTTATATTCCCTAAAAATCGTCTAATGGTGGCAAAATTTCAATGGAAATTACGTTCTGGGTCTCAAGGGGTTAAACCTCCCTAATGACTCCGCACTAACTACCTATCTACTGAGTCCATTCCAATCATTTACCACCCTATTTGTGAACCATTCTCCTTATTTCATTTTGTAATCTACGCTTTTCCGGAATTAAAATAAGAGTAAGGGTAAATGAATGAAGGATGAACAGTAACCAGCTAAGCAATTGGTCCTGTCCCGCAAACGTCTTGTTGTCATGGTAATATCCCGGCCTTCCATTACACATCCACAGCCCGTATTTGCATATCAGACGGAGACAGACGCGGCCAAAACCAAGGCAGGCAACATGTGTACCCATAACGCACACACACACACACACACGCAAACACACACACACACACGCAAACACACACCCACACACACCCACACACACATGCACTCCCCCGGTCTCCCCCCCCACCCACACACCCACACACCCACACACCCACACACACACATACACACACAAGTAGTAGTAGTAGAAGTAGTATTAGTAGAGGTATTAGCAGAAGTAGTAGTAGTAGTAGCAGAAGTAACTAACCAAACATGATAAAAACTCTAATTAATTGATAGGTACTGCATCATATATTAATCTCCCTCATACTCTAATTGATAATCCCTCATATTAACACCCAATTAAGACGAAATATATAGCTACGATGAACAGCATTACCACAAAAAGCCAGCCAGTACTATAGAACTGAGTCACGAATACAGAACACACACACACACACACACACACACACACACACACACACACACACACGGGTACTCCGTAGTGTAGTGGTTAGCACGCTCGGTTCACAACCGAGAAGTCCCGGGTTCCATCCCCGGGCGGAGCGGAAACATATGGGCTGTTTCCTTAAAACCCCAGCCCCTGTCCACCCAGCAGTGAATGGGTACCGGGTGTTAGCCGGGGGTTTGTGACCCCCCTCCCGGGGTGGTGGCTTCGGCCAACACTAAAAAGATGAATGAGAAAAATAAATGTTGATATGGAGACGGGGCCATACGAGCATTGCTCTGGCCCTGTAAAATACAACTAGATGGATGACACACACACACACACACACACACACACACACGATTATAATCATTAAGTTCTGTCTACATGCTGTGTCGCTCGGGTTGTTAATATTCTTGATTTATTATTTGTCGCCATGAGTCCCGTATTGTCATCACGACCTCACACCCTTATCGCCATCCACCCCGCATTACCACGAACACCCAGCCGACACTAGAGAACCGAGTCACGAATTTACTAGAATAACACGACACAAACGAATGTAACACTGTACTTCTAAGTAATGAAGGTACTAAGTAACGCCACAGGAAGCAGTTAACCTTTATATACATCAAGACAAACGTTTAATTAACCCCTTGAGGCCCAGAACGTAATTTCCATTGTAATTTGGCTACCTTTAGACGATTTCTTGTGCATATAAGCAATGTTTTATAGATATGACCTCTTTAGTATCCTTGTCGACTAACTAATTTGGTATATTCAGTTTCTTTTCGTTATTTTATGGCCCGACAACATACGGTTTTTTATAGCATAGAAAAGATCTGGGGGTGAAAGGGTTAATACTCAAAATTCTTAACCCCTTCACGCCCAGATATTTCCTTTGCTATAAAAAATCGTCTGTTGTTAGCCATAAAATCACAAAAAGTAACTGAATATATGAAATTGGTTAGTCGACAAAGATACTAAACAGGTCATATCTATAAAATATTGCTTATATTCACTAAAAATCGTATAATGGTACCCAAATTACAATGGAAATCACGTTTAGATATGGAAGCTGTAGAGGGAATTAACATAGTGAAGCTTATCTTCGCTTATTATTAGTTAGATCTACTTGTGTGAGGGTACAGTACGTCGCTTGTTTTATGATTCCTTAACCCCTTGAGACCCAGAATGTAATTTCCATTGTAATTTGACTACCATTAGACGATTTTTAGTGACTATAAGCAATATTTTATAGATATAACCTGTTTAGTATCCTTGGCCACTAACTAATTTGCTATATTCAGTTATATTTCGTTATTTTATGACTCGACAACAGACAATTTTTGATAGCAAAGGGAAGATCTGGGCGTGAAGGGGTTAATAGATGGCGAGAAGTGTGGCGAGAATAGTGGAGAGAGAGAGAGAGAGAGAGAGAGAGAGAGAGAGAGAGAGAGAGAGAGAGAGAGAGAGAGAGAGAGAGAGAGAGAGAGAGAGAGAGAAAAAAAAAAATTCAGAACAGTTACTGCCTTAGCTAACTTATCTACCATTTAAGCCATATGTGTGATTAATTGTTTAAATAAGAAAAAAAAAAGAGAGAGAGATAGAGAGAGAGAGAGAGAGAGAGAGAGAGAGAGAGAGAGAGAGAGAGAGAGAGAGAGAGCGAGAGAGAGAGAGAGATTCCCTGCATAGTGCTACCCCTACCACTGATAAGATAACACTATCGCTGCCACTCTGATAACGACCACTGTGTCACCGAATAGTCTCCGGGCAAAAAGCTGCATGAAATTCCGTATGTAAGATTATGTAAAAGTATTCCCTCATGTCTTGGATACATAAAAATACAAAAAATACGTCTTGGATACATAAACATACATAAAAATACGTCTCGGATACAAAACATACATTATAATATGTTTTGGATATATAAAAATACACAAAATCACGTCTTGGATACATAAACATACATAAAAATAAGTCTTGGATACAGGAAAATACATAAAAATACGTCTTGGATACAGGAAAATACATAAAAATACGTCTTGGATACAGGAAAATACATAAAAATACGTCTTGGATACAGGAAAATACATAAAAATACGTCTTGAATACAGGAAAATACATAAAAATAAGTCTTGGATACAGGAAAATACATAAAAATACGTCTTGGATACAGGAAAATACATAAAAATATGTCTTGGATACAGGAAAATACATAAAAATACGTCTTGGATACAGAAAAATACATAAAATACGTCTTGGATACAGGAAAATACATAAAAATGTGTTTTGGATACAAGAAAATACATAAAAATACGTCTTGGATACAGGAAAATACATAAAATTGCTTAATTTCTGAACATTTACTGTCTTAATTCATCTACCTTTTCAGCCATCTGTAACTGTTGTGTAACTGTGATTAATAACTGTTTAAATAAAAACATATACATAAAAAATACGAGATCCGTATGACAAACTAAGAAATTAGTGCAACATCTCTGTGTGTGTGTGTGTAATAACGTCTCAGTGTGTGGTTTTATCTTATCGTTGGTCAACACCAACGATAAGATAAAACCATTTTTCATTTTTCAAACATCATTTCATTCCATTTTCATTTACCATTGTTCGTTGTACACTCTTACCGTTTGTAGTTCTGTATGTTCATGGCGATGTGAACCCGCTCAGGACCTTGTATCGTTGATGTTCAATAGTTCTGTAATCACTCTCTATTTTTATACTGTTGGGTTTTAAGTATACACATTTACTCCCTTTTTGGTGATATTATTCAAATATAGTACAAGGACGTACATTGAGCACAATACACGAAATGACTGGTGTGGAATAGTGTCGGCTCTTGACTGCCTTCCCAGAGGTCCGCTGGTCACCAACATCGCTTTGGTCAAGCCGCGACTCCAGGAAAAATGCGAGAGGCATCGGACACCTGGTTAATGGGGGCGTGACACTAGGAAAATACCAGAGACACATTTGGCGTGTCGGTGGAGTTCAAAAGGATTTAAGCTGAAGGTACTAAGAGAGAGAGAGAGAGAGTAATTGGAAAGTTATTAGAGACATATGCGAGAGGGACACCTGAGACCTGACATGCAGCTGCCTTGTCGGTGTAGTTCAAAAGAATATGGGAGGAAAGTGCGATGAGAAGAAATACGAGAGAGGAATTAGGAGACATGCGAGAGAGAGTACTTGGAGACAGTACAGTGTGACTGTTTTACTTTTCGTGTTATAGCTGGCAACTTTATCTCTGGCTAAGTTGACAAGCTGATAACTCTCTCTCTCTCTCTCTTTGCAGTGATACGGTTGCCATACAACCTAACCCACTGCTAAGTCACTGTGAGGCAGAGTTAACAGTGGTGATAGTGGCAATAGGAATACACGGTTACAAGTACTTTACAGCTGGCAACTCTATGACTGCCTAAGTTGACAAGCTGATACTCTCTTCACAAAACCTATGCCAATAATTGTGATATATAGTTAATAGTGGTGATGATAGAGGTAACAGTGGTGATAGTGGCAATAGGAATACAGCTACACACGCCTCGCATTCAAGGATCAAGGGACTGCCACATCAAGGAGACGAACTAAATCAAGTAAGCGAAAAAAAAAGTTAAGGCCACAGTGTCTCGCTGTTCTCATGTTCCTCGCCCTTGCTTCACTCAGTTACTACATTGCTTCACGAGGGGATTCTTCAGTCACCTGTCATGGTATTTTGTTCTTTATTTACCCCTTTTTAAAGCATACACATCCCTTCCATGCATACCCCTCCTGTATATAAACCATTTACATACCCTTTATATATGTGATTTTGATGTCCTTCTATAGGTAATATAGCCATGAAGTCCCATTACGCCTATGTGCCGCTGTCGAAGGCGTGCTGCGAGGACCTGAGGACTCTGCAGACGTCACTCGCAGGCCCCGCTCGGCACCTCAACCTTCGGGCGAGAGGACAGCACGGCGCACACTTCACACTTGCCGTCTTCAAGATAGAAAGTGAGTCTTGGACGGTAGACTGTAGTAAATCTAGGCACTTCGTCATTACATCGACAGAATTTACGACTGTAGGGGACATACGTGATTTTGTATTGATTTATAGATAAGCATGTATTCGTCCTTTTTTTGAAGATAGGCGAAAGTGAGGTTTGGACGGTAGTAAGGTAAAGATGGGGGGTATACGCTATGCTACGCGTGGCCTCGGTGCTCATCTCCGTGATATTAGCCTTTGAGCCTGTGGCCAGTGTGGTGGGTGCGGAACCGTTACCCCGGGACACAGGGCGAGTGTGACATCCGGGTTACCACAGTTACCTTCCCCAGGTTTCCCCAGGTACCCATTTATCAACCCCTTAAGGGAGTGAGAATAGCAGTTTTGGCTGGCCGCCGACTTGCCCTGGCCAGGATTCGAGCCAGGGCCCGCAGATTAGTAGCCAGGCGCGCTAGCCACTACACCACGGAGGCAATCTGTAAGACGACGACGACTTGGACGGTAAACATTAGTAAATGATGGCACTTCATTTTACATCCACAGAAATTACGCCTCTTCGGGGACATAAGTGATATTCTCTATTCATATTCGTCTTTTTTTTATCTATGGTTGAACAGATTGCTCACTTCTTGATGTACTACTTTGACTTGTGTGAAAAATATAAGGAGGGTAGAAAATATAACAGCATAGCTACTCTTATCTATAAGTGATTTTGAAAAGGCGCGTCACACACATATAGAATAGTAGTAGTAGTAGTAGTAGTAGTAGTAGTAGCAGTAGTAGTAGTAGTAGTAGTAGTAGTAGTAGTAGTAGTAGTAGTAGTGTGGAGGCCTGGGAGATAGCACATAATTATCTTCTATAAGGGAAGGAAAAAAATTAGGAAGGTAGAAGGCGGTGGATGTATAATTAGCTTAATCTACATATGTTTCCTCTTTTTGACCGACAGATATAAACTTAGATATGACAGATAATTAATTAGCTTTTATAAGGGAAGGAAAAAATCTAGGAAGGACGAAGGGAGGAGGATGTGATATAATTAGCTTAATCTACATATGTTTTCTCTTTTTGACCGACAGATAGGAAGGAAGAAACAGAGGAGACACTCACACACACCATCAATAAGGTGCTTCAGGATTTCCTAAGCCAGGTGAGTTTTGTACCGCCGTGATCTTTGCCTTGACGGCCACTTGAACACTTCACTCTTCTAATCTTCTCTCTTCTATCGTTGTGATGTTATTCTGAAGGGGGCGAAAATTTCATTCTATCTTAAGGACTCATGCTTAAAATGATGCCTATGTTTATCTGATGATATGGTTAACTATGATAAAATACAGCTGAATTTTAATAGAACCGTAGTATGCCCTTCTCCTGGCAGCAAATATCAGATAGTAAGCAGCAAAGGGTCAGGATTTTTCACCTCGTTAAAAAAAATAGACTAAAGGTATTTCTAGCACTACAGTCTCAGGCAAGGATACTACTTATAGTATCCTTGGTCTCAGGTGTGCCATATAGGCTGAAACCTTTGCTCCAGACAGGTAAAGGGGTAAAGCGACCACGTGTTTGTGTTTGTTGATTCTATCTCTTTGCTTGCCTAGTTTCCCCTCAAGGCTCGTTCTTACTCATAACCCCTTGAGGCCCAGAACGTAATTTCCATTGTCATTTGGGTACCATGAGACGATTTTTAGAGAGTATAAGCAATGTTATTATCGATATAGGACCTGTTTAGTATCCTTGTCGACTAACTAATTTGGTATATTCAGTTACTTTTCTAAATTTGATGGCTCGACAACATACGATCTTTTTATAGCAAAGGAAAGATCTGGGCGTGAAGGGGTTAATGCTGAAGTAATGAATGGTTGGTCCTTTGTTACCCTTCCTTGAGGCGACTTGGGTATGTGAGTCAAACAGAACTTCGCTATTCCGCCCAACAGCAACACAACATCAATGGGTCATAGAAACATAAGAACATAAGAAAGTAAGGAAGCTACAAGAGGCCGCGAGACATACACTTGGTAGTTCCTGTAAAAATCTGACTTTTTCTCACTTGATTGTAGGAGAGAGGCGGGAAAGTTACATCATTGAGATACGTTACGAAGGTTTATCTTGCTATTCTATGTGCATTTACCTCTTTCAACCCACCCACACGCCCACCTGTCCTTCCCTCAACCCACCCACACGCCCACCTGTCCTTCCCTCAACCCACCCACACGCCCACCTGTCTTTCCCTCAACCCACCCACACGCCCACGTGTCCTTCCCTCAACCCACCCACACGCCCACCTGTCCTTCCCTCAACCCACCCACACGCCCACCTGTCCTTCCCTCAACCCGCCCCCACCGCCCATCCCTCAACCCACCCACACGCCCACCTGTCCTTCCCTCAACCCGCCCCCACCGCCCATCCCTCAACCCACCCACACGCCCCTCCCCTCAACCCACCCACATGACCCTCCCCTCAACCCAACCACACGCCCCTCCCCTCAACCCACCCATACGCCCCTCCCCTCAACCCACCCATACGCCCCTGCCCCTTAACCCACCCACCCGCCCACCGTCCCCCGTTCCGCCCTCATCCCCCGCCCACTGTTATCTCTGCGGCGCCTTTCACCTAGCTGCCCGCCCATCCCCGCCCCCGCCCTCACCAGCCCTTTAATCCAGTTCTTTTCATTAATATATTCCCCGGCGGTTCCCTAAAATTCCTCCCTCCCGTCATTATGGTGATAAGGAAACAGGGTCCAAATAGATGAAATTGGTGCAATCTTCTGAATTAGGGAAGGCTAAGTAAACACTGAAAGAAGAAAGGATCCTTCAAAGTGTTTCCGTAAAATACATTATCTATCCCCAAGACGCCGGGAATCTGGTTACGAATTCTTTATAGTTTCCAGTTGTGGCCACCAGAGGGCAAACAGCTAGCCCCGCCCCGCTACGCCCGCTCACGGCATAATAATGATTATAATAATTGTAATCTGATTCTCACACAAAGGCATACAGGAAAAACAACAACGACATAATATATTAACATGAAGGAATGAACTTAAGTACAAAAGGCATGTTTCGTAAAGATCCTTTACGCGGCTAATACATTGAACCGAACTCTGACATGTTTTTAATGCCTGAAGTTAAGAATACTAATTAGATCCGAGGCTTCACACTGGCACAACATAGCGATAGATCATCATTATCTGCCTTAAGGGTGGGGGAGGGGGGGGGGGTTGTAAAATCGCGAATCCCATGTTAAATTGCTTATGTTCTTCTTGTAACTCCTCCCTTATATATTGACCAGTTTCTTTCATTCAAAAAACATTTTAATCAGGAAGGATAGGAGATTAAGGTTTGCTATCGTTTGTTTTTATACAATAGTAAAAAATATTTTTTAAAGTTCGATGAAAAAATATTAATAATTTGACATAAATATTTGTCAAAAATCTAAATCAACTTCAAACAATAGTTACTATAGCAAAACTAATTCTTTTTTTATACTTTCATAAGCTGCAGTAGGAAATATTTGTGTAATAAGAAGTGCAAAGGAGGAGATAATTTTTAAATGCAAAAACCAACGTTTTGAGAAATCAAGCGATGAAGTTGAAGCATTTAGTGTATTTTACCTATTGCAGCTAGGGACTTGATATTCACAGGATATATACATCAGGATATGAAGAAAAAGCAGACATAGTTTCTTTTATTTACTCCCATTGGTTGTGTATATAGGCCTTTAGCGGTACTTGACCTCACCTCTGGTGGTCTTCGGAAAATACTAGTGAGTGCTAGAAATTTCCCGTTTTATCATGTAGTAGTGAGAGAGAACGTTAAAAATCCAAAATTTTGAGAAAAAAATCCAAATTTTTGAAGAAAAAAATTCAAAATTTTGAGAAACAAAATCAAAAATTTTGGAGAATTTTTTTTTTTTTTTTTAAAGTTTCATGACAGACTAAGAAAAAAAATTACCTAAAAAAGATACGGTATTTTACTCGCTGCAATCTCTATTGCAGCGAGTAATACCGCGGAAACTCATGACAGGACGCCTCATTGCATAAGGCAAGGCACCTATTATACATTTTTTATCAAACTTTTGCATATACCAAAAGAAGCAGCAAGAATGACAAATATAAGCCAAAAAAAAAAAAAAAAAAAATTTCAGGTCGACCACTTACAACCCTGTTCCCATTTCAGGCATTAGACCAGGAAAACCCTTTGATGGAAAGCTAATATGAACACTATCATTTAATTTTCACATCAGACTCGTGCTGTTGAGGCAATATTGATGCACACCGCCTGAGAGCCATCCTAACAAAGCGGGTGTCTCTTAGTGCCCGTCTGGTGGATGTGTTGTGTGTGATGTGTGAGGTAAAGGTAAGGGCGAGGAACACAAGGACCATTAATCCATGAAACATTGCAATCTTACGTTTTTCGCGGAATTTTTCAGTCACGAATAAATGCATGCTGATTGATTTAATGCCAAAAAAAAGGGGAAAAAAAGGGGGGAATGTGCCAGACATCAGAGGTCATATGGCACTATGGCAAAGCATAAAAAGGGGAGAAGTTTTAGAAAAATAGTGAAACGGTGAGGGAAGGGGAAAGAACGGAATGTTACAGCAGGATGGTTAGATCAGATGCAGGATAAATAAATATATGGAATAAATGCTGATTAACATATATTTCTTCCCAGCGACCGCCGGTGATCCTGACCTTCGATGGCCTTGGCAACTTCGGGCCACAGATCGTCTTCGCCAAGGTAGTGAAGACCAAGCTACTGGAAGATCTACGTCGGGACATGATTGAGTGTCTGAAGGAGAAGGGTGTTTACATAGCAGACGACAGGTTCACCCCGCATGTGACTCTCTTCAGGGAGAGGGATGACAGTGAGAGTGCTTCCAATCTGACCACACAGGAGCTAGTAGGGAAGGACAGAAGTAGAGACAGTGAGAGTGCTTCCAATCTGACCCTACATGACCTAGTGACACGCCCTGACCTGCCTCGTGTGACCTCCTCAACTGTGACCGAGATAGTATTCAAAAAGTTTATTGACAGGACGAAGTGAGGGAAGCTAAGAGTCACTAGACAAATGAAGGAGGTTTATCTGTTGGAGGAAGAAAATTGTTAACTCCTTCACGCCCAGATCTTTCCTTTGCTATAATATTGTCGTCTGTTAGCCATTACGAAAAGCAGGGTTGTTGATTTTTGTGATTTAAAAAAAAATAATAATAATCCGATTTATTTTATTTATATTTGATTTATTTGATTGAAATCGATTTTTTTATTTTATTAATTTGATGTTCTACATTAAATCTAACTACTACAGGATATTGTTTAGCATATTTATAACTAAAAAGAGATTATAATTAGTGAATTAAAAATGCATGTAACATACATGACTATAATATATAATGCATATAACAGTACACTCAAAACTGAGGAACCGCCTTGGTACAGAGAAGGCAGCAAAACTTGTTTACCTTTTGAAGTCCCTGAATAAACACACTCCTCCTCATGATCATGATGATGCTTAAATTCTTTGTTGGGTCTAACCAATTAAATTAAAGTGAAATTTGTTTATTATATTCAGTTACAAGGTACTTTCTTTTAGCTAACTCTGGATAATAAACATTATGAAAAAGGAATTTGTACTATTATGGGTAATTTTAAATTTATCTATACTTTTTCTTAATAATGCTAATTCCACTATTAGTCCGGCAGTCAAAAGTACATTTTTCTTATAACCTTGTTTTGGGGTCTTAAGTATTTTTTTCAGTGGATTTTGTTTGCCAACATAT
Source organism: Chionoecetes opilio (assembly GCA_016584305.1). Taxonomy (NCBI): domain Eukaryota; kingdom Metazoa; phylum Arthropoda; class Malacostraca; order Decapoda; family Majidae; genus Chionoecetes; species Chionoecetes opilio. The sequence continues at coordinate 76,726 of JACEEZ010022620.1, forward strand.
CCGGTTTGAAAAATATATATGTTGGCGCGCTGTCAACCTTGGGCAATTTGAAATAATTAGCATAAAACAAAATGGCCGCCAAAATTATATCAAAATACATAATATGCCATACATCCCTTACAAATTTACCCAGAGGGTCAACCAATACATTAATTCCAGGGTATTTTGATCCATAAAATCTATTTCTGGTATTTTCAAATTCAAAATGGCCACCGTTTTCAAAAAGTCACATACAGAGCCATGAGGATCTCATGACAGAATTGCAAGGCTTGGCAATTAAAAGTCGCACTACAAAGATGTGGATAGATGCTTTCATAAAACCATTAATGATCATGATGCTCTATGTGAGGGCTGAAAGAGAGGGTGCTTCACCTACAAGCAATTCAGCTCATGATGTCCTACTTCTATGCATCTGGGCACGAGAATTATGCTCGATATGGCCTCTATTATCTGCGAAGGATGGAGGCCCTCCCACAAAATGTCTTGGAACACTTCATGAAAGGATCCCATGTGATGAGACACAAGATGGAACTGTGGAGTGGAATCTGGAGTGATATGTATATTGAGACAACTTTTATGCGATGTGGCCATGGGAAGACTGGCATAATAGGCATCACAACAAAACCTGAAACACTGAAAATCTGGGCTCTTAGTCTGCATTCTTGTGGCCAGATAGTACAGGATGTCTCCAACATAAGAGATTCTGACAGGTTACAGAGTTTAAAGACAACCCACAAAGAAGAGGCGAAAGCTAGAATTGATGCAGATAACGCTGACAGAATAGGGCTTCGAAGAAAACTTGATATGAGTATACACCCTTTAGCCCCAGAACAACACCCCGAAGGTACAGTTATCAATGTGATTACTGGACGAATTGCTCCACCATCAGTAAATGTTGATAAAGTACTAGATATTGGCACCAGACAAATGAATGAGTTTGAAAGAAAATTACCTGATGGCTTCTATGATACAATTAAGAAGGAAGTTGAAACTATGAATGTCACAAAGAAGTCAATCAAGATGGGGAACATAAGGTTTATGATACAAACCTGATTTATTCCCGAGTGATGGGACTACAAGCTAGTTCTAGAGATATAGATATTAAAGAGGTTCTGTCATATGAGCTCTCACCAATCCCCACAGCTCTCTTTACTGAATCAGGAGAAATACGAGTCTCTAAATCAAAGTCTGTCTTGAAAACCCAGACAAGTATATATGTATCAAACAGGCAGTTGACTCAGAAGTCAGTATGCACAGTCATTGATGGTTGTGCCCTCCTGTGGATTCCTCATTGGCCAGCATCAAGTCCAACTAAACAGCCTGTTTTACTTGATTATGTAGATAAATTCAAAAGTCACATAGAACAAAGGCTGAAAACTGAAGATGTGTTTTTGATCTTTGACAGATATGAGGATTTCAGTACAAAATGTTCTACAAGGACCTGTAGAGGGAATGAAGGCTGCCGCGTATTTAAGTTAAGTCCCACAGCGCCTCTACCTTCTCAGAAGCTTGCCCTTACAATGACAGAAAACAAGAAGCAATTGATCAATATTATTTGCGACAACATTCTGAATGACACAGATTTCATTCAGAAGAATACAACAAAGCACAAACTTATGATAACAGGTCAGGACAAAACACCTGTAGAAGTAAGTTGCAGTGGTACAATTGTAGAAAGAGCTGACATGGCAACCACTCATGAAGAAGCTGATAACATCATTGTGCAGCAGGCTATAGCAGTTGCTGTAGCTCAGCAGCAACCTGTCACTGTTCTTGCAGATGATACATATGTTTATGCACTTCTTCTTTATCATTACCTGGAACAAGGCATACAAACACCAATGTTTATGGAATGACCTGTAAAAGAGAGAACTGTTGTTGATATCCAGGCCACTGTAAAGAAACATCAGAACATAATTCCAGCAATATTGGCAGGTCATGCTCTTACTGGATGTGATACAGTGGCAGCATGTTTTGGTATAGGAAAAGGAAAGATGTTGGAAGTACTGAAAACAGGTCTGAATCTGGATATGATAGGTAATGCTGAGGCTAACTGGCCTGAGGTGTTGGAACAGGCAACAAAATTCATAGCTTCCTGTTATGGACAATCAAAGACCAATTCTATGTCTGAGGCCAGAGTAAGTGTGTGGACTTCAAAAACGGGGAAGTCGGGAGCAACAGTTACTCCCAAGTTATGTTCTCTTCCACCTACTACAGAGGCCTTCATTGAGAATGTCACGCGGGCTCATCTGCAAACATGCATATGGAAGAATGCCCTGCAACTAGATCCACCAGATTTGGAACCCACAAGTTATGGATGGATCAAAGAAAGCAGAACAAAGTCACTGCTGCCTACAACAGTCCCTACCAATGTTCAGCTAGCACCGAATCATATACTAAAGTTGATAAGATGCACATGTTCAAGTAAACAGGCATCATGTAAACAAGAATCATGTAAGTCCTCAAGATGCGCATGTAACAAGTCGAGGCTACCATGCACAATGTTTTGTGCTTGTCAATCCTCCATTGAATGTTGCAATGATCAAACACGAATATCAGTTGATGAGGATGATGAGGATGATTACTAATTACCTCAAGAATTATATATTTATGCCCATAAGAAATTGAGGACTCAAAACGATCTGGCTAAAAAAACTGTCAATCTTTATTACTTTCATGTTGAACAAGTAATATTCTTATATACATGTATAAGTATAAAAATTCAAACACAAAAAAAAAAAAAAAAAAAAAAAAAAAGGCAGCCATTTTGAAAATGGTGGTCATTTTGGATATGAAAATACCAGAAATTAATTTTTTGGGTCAAAATAACCTGGAATCCATGTATTGGTTGACCGGTTATGTCAATTTGTAAGGGAATTATGGTATATTATGTATTTTGATATTTCCTTGGCGGCCATTTTGTTTTATGCTAATTATCTCAAATTGCCCAAAGTTGACAGCGAGCCAACCAAGATATTTTTCAAGCTGGATATATGGGCAAACAAAATCCACTGAAAAAAAAAATTAAGACCCTAAAACAAGGTTGAGCCTGGTGGTTGCCGGACTACATATCGTAATACGGACTCCGCCCAGGAATCACAATGAATACTATAACGACTATTTATGTTGGACTAATTTATCGGGTGACCTTTTTCCTCCCCCACTGTGGCCCCCTAGGGGATTAAAGAAAATTTTCAAAAAGTTTTTTGACAGGACGAAGTGAGGGAAGCTAAGAGTCACGAAAAAAGGGGTTTACTTTGGAGGAAGAAAATTTTTAACTCCTTAAACCCCCAGATTTTTCCCTTTTGCATAAAATGTCGTCTGTTACCATTAGAAAAGCGGGGTTGTTGATTTTGTGTTTTAAAAAAAAAAAATAATAATCCGATTTATTTTATTTTTTTTGATTTTTTTGTTTGAAATCGATTTTTTTTTTTTTTAATTTTGATTTTTCACTTTAAAATCTAATACTACGGGATATTTTTGATATTTTAATAAAAAGGATTATAATTAGTAAATTTAAAAATGCATGAAAAATACATGACTATAATAAAAGCATATAACAGTAACTAAAAAACTGAGGAACCGCCTGGTCAGAGAAGGAGAAAAAATTTGTTTCCCTTTTTGAAGCCCCTAAATTTAAAACACACTCCCCCTCAGATCATGTGAGTTTAAAAATTCTTTTTGGGGAAACCAATTAAATTAAATAAAATTTGTTTTTTATATTCAGTTAAAAGGTATTTTTTTAGCTAACTCTGGATAATAAACTTAGAAAAAGGAATTTGTACTATTATGGGTAATTTTAAAATTTTCTATACTTTTTCTTAATAATGCTAACCCCTTTTATCCGGCAGCAAAAGAAAATTTTTTTTTATAAACCTTTTTTTGGGGTCTTAAGTATTTTTTTCAGTGGATTTGTTTGCCAACAACCGGTTTAAAAAAATTTATATGTTGGCGCCGTAAAACCTTTGGGAAATTTTTTGAAAATTAGCTAAAACAAAATGGCCGCCAAAATTATATCAAATACAAAATAGGGGCCCCCCCAAATCCCTTACAAATTTACCCGGGAGGGTCAACCAAACATTAATTCCGGGTATTTTGACCCAAAATCTTTTCTGGTATTTTCAAATCAAAATGGCCCCCTTTTTTAAAAAGTCACATACAGAGCCTGAAGGATCTCATGACAAATTGAAAAGGTTTGGGGCAATAAAAGTCGCACTACAAAGATGTGGATGGATTTTTCATAAACCTTTAATGATCATAGTCTAGTGAGGGCTGAAAGAGAGGGTGTTTCCCTACAAGCAATTCGCTCATGAGTCCTACTTCTAGCATCTGGGCACAAAATTATGTCGATAGGGCCCTCTATATCTGCGAAGGATGGAGGCCCCCCAAAAAATGTTTGGAACATTTCGAAAGGCCCCTGTGATGAGACACAAGAGGAACGTGGAGTGGAATCTGGAGGGGATATGTATATTGGAACAACTTTTATGCCCGGGGATTGGCCAGGGGAAGACGGCATAATGGCATCACAACAAAACCTAAAAACACTAAAAATCGGGCCCTTTTAGTCTGCATTTTTGGGCCAGATAGTAAGGATGTCCCCAAAACAAAAGAGATCGCAGGTTCAGGTTAAGAAAACCCCAAAAAGAAGAGGCGAAAGCAGAATTGAGCGATAACGCTGACAGAATAGGGCTTCGAAAAAAAATTTGATAGAGAACACCCTTTACCCAGAACAAACCCCGAAGGTACGTTATCAATGTGATTACTGGACGAATTGCTCCACCTCAGTAAAGGGATAAAGTACTAGATATTGGCACCAGACAAATGAAGGGTTTTGAAAGAAAATTCCCTATGGTTTCTATATACAATTAAAGAAAAGTTGAAACTATGATGTCAAAAGAAGTCAATAAGAGGGGAACAAAAGGTTATGATACAAACCTGTTTTATTCCCGAGTGATGGGATAAAGCGTTCTAGAGAATAGATATTAAAGAGGTTCTGTCTATACCCCCAATCCCCAACCTCTTTTACTGAATAGGAGAAATACGAGTCCAAAATAAAAGCTGTTTTGAAAACCCAAAAATAAAAATTTTTTCAAACAGGCAGTTATCAGAAGTCAGTATGCCAGTCTTGAGGTTTTGGCCCTCCGGGGATTCCTCTTTGGCCAGCATCAAGCCCCAAACAAAACGCCGGGTTTATTTATATGTAAAAAAAATTTCAAAAGTCACATAGAACAAAGGTGAAAACTAAAGAGTGTTTTTTTGTCTTTGCAGATATAGGATTTCAGTACAAAATGTTTAAAAGGACCTGTAAGGGAATGAAGGCGCCGCGTATTTAAGTTACCCCCCAACAGCCCCTCTCCCTTTCGAAGTTTTCCCCTTACAATGACAGAAAAAAAGAAGCTTTTGATCAAAATTTGCGAAAAAACTTTCGAATGACACAGTTTTTATTCGAAAATACAACAAAGCAAAAAACTTGAAACAGGTCGGGAAAAAACCCGTAGAAGTAATTGCAGGGGTACAATTGTAAAAAGAGCTGACATGGCAACCACTCATAAAAAGGATAACATCATTGTGCAGCAGGTATACGTTGCTGTAGCTCAGGCAACCTGTCACTTTTCTTGCAGATATAAAGTTTAGCCTTCTTTTTTTATCATTACCTGGAAAAAGGGGCATAAAAAACACCAATGTTTATGAAATGACCTAAAAAAAAGAGAGAACTGTGTTGTTCCAGGCCACTGTAAAGAAAATAAAACATAATTCCAGCAAATTGGAGGTCAGCTTTATGGATGTGAACAGGGGAAGCAGTTTTGGTATGGGGAAAAGGGAAAAATGTTGGAAGTACTGAAAAAAGGTCTGAATCTGGGTATGATAGGAATGCTGACTAACTGGCTGGGTGTTGGAAAAAGGCAACAAAATTTTTAGCTTCCTTTTTGGACAATCAAAGACCAATTTTTATGCTGAGGCCCGAGTAAGTGGTGGACTTTAAAAACGGGAACGGGAGCAACAGTTTCTCCCCAAATTTGTTCTCTTTCCCCCTACTACAGAGGCCTTCATTGAGAAAGTCAGCGGGTCTCTGCAACATCATATGGAAGAAGCCCTGCAAATAGACCACCAGATTTGGGAAACCCCCAAGTTAGGATGGATAAAAAAAAGCAGAACAAAAATCACTGTGCCCACAACAGTCCCTACCAATGTTCAGTAGCACCGAATAATACTAAAGTTGATAAGAGACTGTTCAAGTAAACAGGCTCATGTAAAAAGAAATGTAAGTCCTCAAGAGGCATGTAAAAAGCGGCTACCCTGCCAAAAAAAGTTTTTTTTTGCTTGTCAACCCCATTGAATGTTGCAAGATCAAAAACGAAAATCAGTTGATAGGATGAGAGGAATTACTAATTACCTCAAGAATTATATTTTATGCCCATAAAAAATTTAGGGCTCAAAAAGATTGGTAAAAAAACGTCAAACTTTATTTCTTTCAGTTTAACAGTAAATTCTTTATACATGATAAGTATAAAAAATTTAAACACAAAAAAAAAAAAAAAAAAAAAAAAAGGGAGCCATTTTGAAAAGGTGGGTCATTTTTGGGTATAAAATACCCGAAATAATTTTTTGGGTCAAAAAACCTGGAAAAAAACCATGATTGGTTGACCGGTTTTGTCAATTTGAAAAGGGAATTATGGTAATTATGATTTTGATATTTCCTTGGCGGCCATTTTGTTTTTGCTAATTTTCCAAATTGCCCCAAAATTGACAGCGAGCCAACCCAAGATTTTTTCAACGGATATTGGGCAAAAAAAAAACCCTGAAAAAAAAAATTAAAAACCCCAAAACAAGGTTTGGGCCCGGTGGTTGCCGGGACAAATACTCGGGTAAGTACGAGCAGCTCCCAGCCCCGGGTCCAGAAAGGGAAAAACTTAACGATATTTTTTGTTTGGACGAATTTAAAAATTTAAAAAAATCGAAATTTTTGACCAAAAAAAATTTTTAAGAGGGGCTTTTATCCTCATAAAACTTTATTTGTACGGTTTAAGCCCTTTTTTGTGAGATTGACGGAACCAAATTCCAGTGATGCGTAAAAAAAAAACAATTTTTCGCCGTATAATATAAAATTTCAATGCTTTTCCGTTTTTTTATTTTTTAGAATCGAGGTGATTAGTATAGTTTTTGCTGTTTCCCCAAAAAGATCCCCGAAAACCTCAATTGCATCATGGGGAGGAAGTGGTTGTATCCCAAAGCCGCCCCAAAGCACGAGGAAAAAAAAAGCATCGCGGGGTAGGGGGACAATCCCTGCGGGAAGTCAGTTTTTTCCGATTTCCCGCTAAAAAAAAACCCGTGTGCCCCCAGGCTCAAGGTAAGAATGAAATTTTTGGCCACAATTGAAAATGAACAAACAAAACATTAGATAGTTATTTTAATTAAGTATGAAACTATTTTTTAGGGTATTCCCCCTGACAAAGTTTTTGCCAACCCGTTTTCGCGGGGGGCATGTTAAAAATTTTTGGGTATAGAAGGCTTTAAAGAGGGTTTTCCATTTTCCCAACCAGTAAATCCCAAAGATAATACCAAAAAAAAACTTTAGTTTGTAGAAACCTTTGCTTTAAAACCCTTTTTTAATAAAACCCCTTTTAAAAGGTTTTTTTAGCAGTAAACCCCTAAAAAAGATTTTTTGCTTTTTTTCTGTCCTGCGATGCACCCGCAATCGCAGGTAGAGATAATGGACAGGGCATGTGAGTGTTCTTAGGCCACTCGACGGTGCAGAAAGATTTTGGTTTTCGTCGGGGATCAAACTCGGGTCACCGAGAACGCCAGTCGGAGACGTTCACCACTCTGCTACCGCCTCTCATTTATTAGAACACCCATTAAGTAAAACTAGTTATTATTTATTAATATTATTTTACATTATTTTATTACATTATTTTATTATAAAATAATTAAATAATAATGAAATAATGAAATAATTTCAACATGAAGAAATAGTGAAAACAAATCATCGCGTCTGATCCAGAAAAAATATATATAAACGCGTAGGAAATCTACTACTATTATATATTTACACATGACAGATTGGTCGTATAGAACACCATAACAGATACAATACCACAACAAATTGTAGCTGTGATAATATTCATTTGATCTTGATCAGTAATGAATTCTTGAAGCTTCTGTTGCTATTTCAAGCAAAGTAACATCTGGCAATGATTACAGTTGGCAGGTGTCGTAATCGTAGATAATACCGTTCACTAGAACACATGAATTGTACCATGATGAAGTACTATCATGAATTCTTCTGCATCATTTTACATTGAAAATATGATTATCAATAAATCACAAAGACTAGAAACGTAATCTAGATGCTGTAAACAATTGTGTTTTCCATATGTATAATAAACCCTTCTCATTTTTTCTAAAGTAAACCTTTGTTAAACCTTTCATTTCTTAACCCCCATATCGTGGGAGCTTAGAAATAACGCTAAACCTTTTCTACACCCTATTTTTCACAGTAAAACCTTTCTTATGCCTTTGCCTCATCTAAACCTTATAACTAAACCCCATCGACTCTGCTAAACCTTTTATAAACCCTTCATTTCTAACAGTGTGTGTGCGAGCTCCACTTCCAGCCCGAAGAGTTAAACACCACTGTCAACACCCTCCACGGAGCTAAAAGGAAGCGCATCACCTTGAAGGCCAACACTGTTCCCAGTGTCTTCAAGGACTACCCCAGGTAAGTCTTAAAATTAGTCATGAAATTTGTGCGTAAAATTTTAAATTCTGATCCACAGCATAATGACTCGTTAACACATTTAGACTAATATCTTTAAAATCTAGTTACCTACAGCTTGTCAAGGTGAATCCCAGGACCGAGAAGACTGGGTTCTTAGCCCGCCGCCAGGTCGACGGAAAGAAAATGGAGAATTTAAGCAAGGCCTTCCTCGAACAGGACAAGGTGATTCTTCCACATTTCAAAAGAAAAACATATAAAAAAACATTTCATACACGGCACATTAAAACATTCATGCCATAATTTTTTGTTAAAGGTGTTCTATTGTTGTAGGTCTATTCGTTTGATGAGTGTTGGGAGAAACTTGCCAGCGAGAGTTTGCCGGAGGGATTTGTCGCCCACAAAGTGCCTCACAAGGACAGCTTCCTCATCACCATGAAGTTGGAGAAGATAGACGACAGGGGAGCCCCAGTCATCACCCACAGCATGTCAGTCTTCCCTCACCTATCCTACAAGCTCATAAACAATGGGATGGAGATCCACTACAAGAAAGTAATTTCTATTTTTTACGCAAAAATGAAGCAACAACAATATATATATATATATATATATATATATATATATATATATATATATATATATATATATATATATATATATATATATATATATATATATACAGAAAATCAATCATCCTAAATATTTCCTCCCACTCATGTTAAATGGCCATTCCAGAAGACCCAAAATTTAAGAAATAGGAAACAGTAGTAGAAAGACAGCTCAGAAACATATGTACAAGTCATCCACCAGTCACTCACATATATTCCTTCCACCCCTTGGCAGTGCAGGACAGTGCAATTTTCATGCTTCTCCTCCTCCTCCTCTTAATACTACTAAACTACTAAACTTGATAAATACTTAGCATCAGCTGCCCAACTGGATTACTTCGGCTCTACGTAATTTTTTTTTCTTAAAGTATAGGAGTATGTTTTGATATTGCCCCGCGAATTATATTATTAACATCCCAGGATTATTAGGGTTAGTGGTAGTTTCAGTTAGCATACTTCATTCCTCTTATTCTTCATAAAGGAACTTCCATGTTTCTATCCTCTTTAGGGACAAGGTATACTTTTCCAACTGTTATCTTACATGTAGTTTGATAGTAGTATGTAGTTCAGCAGATACCCTCAATATAGACCAATAGGTCTCCTGGTGTCTGTTCTTCCTCTGTATTCCTATGTATTCCTTCTCCTCCTGGCCTGGAATATTCTATTCTGCTGTGATGCTCGTAGGTTTGGCGTCAATAATGCATAACGTTATAATATAGTCACAATTAATGTAATATGAAGGGGAGACTCCGGGGGGTCCCTTATTTGTCGATGGATTTCAACGCAACTTTCAGGGAATCTTCTTCACAGTCTTAGCAATGTATAAAAATTGTATCAGCCAATATCTGAGATTCCATAAAAAAAAAAATTTAAAAGGGTAATTTTTGGGTGTATATTTAATCGAATAAGCATCTCTGATACTAATGTTTCAAATTTGAAGAATGTTGATGAGTTTAATATTTTTATGTATGCAAATCTATGTTTAGTCAGATTTAACTTAAATATTTCATGTCTGACGTTATAAGCATGTTTTTGAAAAGGCTAAAGGTTTTAAGTCGATAAGATAAAATGGACTACAGATAACTTACTATATCCCGAATAAGAATTTTGTTTGAATAGATTTTTAGAGTAGTAATTTGTGATCAAAATGCTTTTTACATAATTCATTTATTATGGAAACTAAATGAGTTTTATTGCTTTGAAGTAAAAGAAAATACTTTTTACAGAAACGCCGGCTAAAGTTTTGGAGTTACTTTAATATGATTCTTTCAGTTATTTACAGATATTTTTAACCCAAATTATTGCTTCCTGGTCCCCTTCTTTCTTCTCTTTGAGAGGAAAGAATTTTACAGTTCTATAACTATAGGTATGTATCTGAAATACTTACATATGAATATAATACCAGGGTATCATCGGTGTGTGTTGCATCTTTCTTCGTCATCATTTCATCAGAGACATGTTCAGACACATCATCATGAGTAATCTTCTCACACTTACTGCGTTGCACTACCAAAAACACATAAAAATCATCGTATCTTATTGTGTGCAGAGTGAGTTTACAATCACAATCATCACACTTGCCTATACATTTCAACAAGTTTTCAAGTTTTTTTTTCTTGAGGACTACTAACCTCACACTCTCATCCTCTGTTGTTCTATCATGACGTAATAGTTATTTTCATATTTCTATTGGCCTCTTCACAGCCTGTCCGATGACTTGGTTCAGCGTTGGGGTTGTACCAGCAGGTGTGGTGGTTGATGAACCTTCACCACTACTACCACCACCACTGTTGTTCTTCAATAGCTCAAGTTTTTACCTGTTTAGAGCTCCTTATCGAGCCTTCAAAAGCTCTTTACGCTTACTGCGAGGCATGATGAGTAAAATAAAGAGCTAGAAAGCACGGCAGAAGCCAAATCTAGTTTTGATTGGCTGTCCGCTCGTCTCACTATAAAAAAAAAAATCCGTTGTTGTGGTCGCTATTATGGCGGGGGGCGAGGCGAGGCAGGTGGAGGCAGGTCATGGAAGGTTGCTGTTAGAGGAAGTACAGACAACACAACAACAAACATATTCACGTAATTAGAACATAAGAGTGATAAATATTTGTCTGCGATCACTAACTAGGATTATGAATGCTCGGTTTTTTGCTTTCTTAATCATCTATGTGTTGTGAAATGAGACTGAAAGGCGTGTGAAGAGAGGACTGGAGCACTTTTCTGGAAACTTTTACTTCCTGCGAATAATTTTTTTCTCACTCATTATGCGTTAATTGGTTAATTTGTCAATTATTTTGCAATGAATGCACATACATGTAAATAAATAAAGTTGCATGTTGCGTATTAGAGTTACTATAAGTGTTATGTTTACCTGTCGCCCTCAGCCTGTGACGCGCGCTCCCCCACACCCACCCTGTGCACACCAACACAGAAACATTTAAGCTTAATTTTAAGCGACAAAAGTAAGTTAAATATCACTTTAATTGAATTTAATTGAATTTTGATTTAAAAAAGAAACACTGACTATTTACAAATAAAAGGTGAAAAAAATTATATTCCTACAAATTAGGGGCTCAACAAAAATAAAGAGAGGCTGATCCATGGACGGGGAGGTGGCGGGGTCCGAGGTCGGTAAAAGATAACTTTTATTACAGTGTGTGGGATTCGAACCCAAGTGTTTTGCATAGAAACAGCAACACTTTACCACTGAGCTATGGAGCGCCCACTAAATAATGAAAGGAAGATATATTTGAACATATAACCCGAAACTTCTATTCCTCCCTCGCACTAAACTATATGCTTCCTTCCTATTTGTGGAGACCATCTGGAGTGAATAATAACTAACATAATGGTTGTGAGGTAAACAAAACAATGATTAATAGTGTCATGTGAACAACAGTCGTGGCGGTGTGAGGGGCTGGCTTGGTGGTCAGTGGGTCGCACCCTACTCTGGGAACCTTAGCTTTACTGGTTAATGGTGGACACATGCACTATACGTACGTATTTACTTGTTGTATATATAATTATGTTGTAGTATATATGAATATTTACTCACAAACACGTGAAAATGGAGATTGAACACTGGAGACACTAGTGCAATAAATATTACGAAGATTACGAAGCGGCAGGAGAGTTGAACTGCAAACCAGTGGAAGGAGAAAGTGTGTGTGTGTGTATGTATGTATGTGTGTGTGTGTGTGTGTGTGTGTGTGTGTGTGTGTGTGTGTGTGTGTGTGTGTAAGTGTATGTGGTTTGTGTGTTTGTGTGGTGTGTTTTGAATTATAGTCGATTCTATTATTCTTTTCATTGCTATTATCATTATTATTATTATCTTTATTATTATTATTATTATTATTATCCCTCTCACGCACCATGACGCGATTTGCGTCAAAACGGAACCGTCTACATCTGTGCTTTTGACGCGAATCGCGTCAAAAAACTTTTACAAATTCGCCAAAAATAAGTATTTATCATAATCGCGTCAAAATTTTCTGCGTCAAAGATCCAAGCTAGACCTATAAAATAAACTAATTGTCAACTCTCTCGTGCCGAGGAATTTTAAATGATAAGGGCCCGTGTCCCAGTTTACTCTCAGCAGGCAGCCTGTGAGCGCGGACTGTTGTCCCTTTAAATCGTGTCTCGAGCGGGTAAGCCTGGATTACAGTTGTCAGACGAAATTGGTGAATTTTATACTTTCTTCCGATGTAAAGTGATCGTGCCGTGATACAATATTTTGTTTTATATTCGCAGGGACCAGTGACTGTTACTATTAGAAAATATGGCTAAGAAAATATCAAGTGAAGAGATTTTGAGACTCATTTGTAAAGAGGATGATGATGATTCTCATGAAAGTGAAGGTGATGATGGAAAAAGTGATAAAAACTCCAGCAGATAGTGTCACTAGCGGGGAAAAAGTGGCTCCAGTGATGACATCCTTACACACCCCCGCCAGCCTCCCCTGTCGGCTTACCAACGCATCACCACCGCATTCAGTTTTCCTCCATTTTCTCAAGACCTACCGGCCATATGAAAATTATAATGGTAGCGTTGGAATCCACATAAACATCCGCTTTTATTGGCATACTAGCCGCAAAGCCGCCCTCCGGGCGGACTTTTTGGCTAGCTCCTGCGGAGGGCTATTGGTGGTGGGCCTTCGGCCACCACCGCCCTGTGTTTGGTGGGCCTTCGGCCCCCACCCAAACACGGACTCTCCATATAGCCCCTTCTAACTTTCCTGAAATCATGGATGTAGAAATGTATGTATTACCCCCACCCATTCACTCACCCATTACCCATCACCCCCCACCCATTCACTCACCCATTACCCATCACCCCCCACCCATTCACTCACCCATTACCCATCACCACACACCATTCACTCACCCATTACCCATCACCCCCCACCTATTCCCTCACCCATCACCCATCACCCCCAACCCATCACCCCCCACCCATTCACTCACCCATCACCCCACACCCATTACCCATCACCCCACCCATTCACTCACCCATTACCCATCACCCTACATCAAGGTTTCCTCAATTCTCGCAACCCCACTTTTTTTTTCACAATTATCGCTAATAGGCTGCTAAAAAAAAAAAAAAAAGTGATCGGATCATCTCATAATTGGGCTTAAAACCTTCCCCTGGTCAACCCGGTTCCAAAAATGTGCCATATGAGGTGATTGCGCCACGGGGGGCGGAACCTATACCAGACACACACACACACATACACACACACACACACACACACACACACACAGACAGACAGACAGACAGACACACTTTCGCTTATATTTACCATTACCCATCACCCCCCACCTATTCCCTCACCATCACCCATCACCCCCAACCCATCACCCCCCACCCATTCACTCACCCATCACCCCACACCCATTACCCATCACCCCACCCATTCACTCACCCATTACCATCACCCTACATCAAGGTTTCCTCAATTCTCGCAACCCACTTTTTTTTCACAATTATCGCTAATAGGCTGCTAAAAAAAAAAAAAAAGTGATTGGATCATCTCATAATTGGGCTTAAAACCTTCCCCTGGTCAACCCGGTTCCAAAAATGTGCCATATGAGGTGATTGCGCCACGGGGGGCGGAACCTATACCAGACACACACACACACACACACACACACACACACACACACACACACAGACAGACAGACAGACAGACAGACACACTTTCGCTTATATTTACCATTACCCATCACCCCCACCTATTCCCTCACCCATCACCCATCACCCCCAACCCATCACCCCCCACCCATTCACTCACCCATCACCCCACACCCATTACCCATCACCCCACCCATTCACTCACCCATTACCCATCCCCTACATCAAGGTTTCCTCAATTCTCGCAACCCACTTTTTTTTTCACAATTATCGCTAATAGGCTGCTTTAAAAAAAAAAAAAAGTGATCGGATCATCTCGTAATTGGGCTTAAAACCTTCCCCTGGTCAACCCGGTTCCAAAAATGTGCCATATGAGTTGATTGCGCCACGGGGGGCGGAACCTATACCAGACACACACACACACACACACACACAAAACACACAGACAGACAGACAGACAGACACACTTTCGCTTATATTTACCATTACCCATCACCCCCCACCTATTCCCTCACCCATCACCCATCACCCCCAACCCATCACCCCCCACCTTGGGGGGTGATGTAAATGAAATTAAATGAAATTGAAAAAATGTGCCATATGAGGTGATTGCGCCACGGGGGGCGGAATGTAACGCTTGTTTTGTGTGGTGAATCTCGGCGCTTGCCGCCAAGATGTAACCCCTTGTATCACTGTAGCGTCACAACGTTTATGTATTATTTCAGTAGACGTAACCTTAGTTCAGGAACAGTTAAAGTTGTAATAAAGTCTTTCAGGTTATTATTTCTTATTCTTCTAATACACATATATATTCCGGCCTTTGTTATGGCTCGGATAGCGTAAGGCTTGCGACACAATGAACAAGACACACGAAACTTAGACAGAGATTGTTAGTGGGAACGAAGGACCAGGCACGTCCGAGGTGTGTCGTAGCGGAGGTGATTCTGATGTCCACGGCGAAAGGGATGGCCGTAGAGGAGATGACCGTTGACGATGATAGAGGTCAGAGTCGCTGGAGAACAGGTCAACAGAGGCCAAAGTCCTGTCAACGTGTATTCCCTGAGGTAGGTCCCTTAGGTAGGGGACGCCGACAAGACAGGACTTGTAGGAGCAGTCAAATCCCACAGGCAACTCCCTGAGCTCGTACAGGTCCCTGAGGTACGGTCCCTGAGGTAGATAGCTCGCTTGTCCGTCAGTTGCCTCCACTACTACCTCCAATGGAATGTGTCCGACATCGTTTTAATATGGAATTATTAATATACATCTTAAGTATAAGTAATTGTTTGTTATCTACGACCCAAGCCAATAATGGTTACATCAACCTATACCACACACACACACACACACACACACACACACACACACAGACAGACAGACAGACAGACAGACAGACAGACAGACACACTTTCGCTTATATTATTGGCATATAAACGATAAAAAAGTCGACGCAGGAAGTTTCGAGCTCGAAATGGTGAACGTAAGTATTTCTTATTTCTCTTTACTCAATGTTTTTTTCGGAGTCGGTAAACTCCGCTTTTTATTTGCATTTCTTGTTATTGTTTTCTTTCATAAGGCAGAATAATCTCTTGCAAAATCAACGATATATAATAATGCCAGGAAAAAAGAATACTCGTGGGTGATATTGATAACATAAAAAAAAAATCACCGCACAGTCAGGCCATTCCGCGGGGCCCCTTAGGGAGCCCCAGACGGATGTCGCAGTGGAAAGAGAAACTTATTAAACTTTTGGTGCGTCAGAGGGTTATTATTGAAAATAATAACAGTATTATTAATTTTATCAATATTAAATTATCATCATCATTATTATTATCACTATTACTGTCGGTACGTAGATGATGTAGGGAATAATCGCTGAGAAATGTGTCATATATCATCCTTGTTCAGCTTTGCCCAAAGGCTGCTTCACGGGAATACAACATTTATCAACATTAATTCCTCAGTCCGTGTGTCCTTCACCACCTATCACCACCTGTCACAACGTCCTCATAGCATTGTTGTTACTACTACTTTTATAATTAGTATTGTCATTATATATATATTTTGTACTATTATTATCATTAGTCTTATTATGACTATTTTTTCAACATTATAGTCATTGGCATTATTGTTATTATAATTATTGCTATTGTTATTCGTATAATAATTATTGCTTTACCATCGTAAATATCTTTATTATCATTAATAAATATCGCCATATCCGCCATTAAGCTCTGACTCACATTTAAGATTTCTTGGAGCTCCAGAGATTATTTGCGATAGATAATGTCAGAGCAGTCCTAAGGATATGATAAGTGAATAAATAATCAAATGTCAAAATAAGAAAAAGGTAAATATGTACATGAATAAATACACTTTTGTCAAACAAGAAACAATATTCGTTTGAATCCGTTGATAATTCTCTTCTCTTATAATATCAATTATTATGTATCAATTTAATTGCAATTACAATTGCTAATTTACAATTGTGTGCAATTTAATATCTCGTAACTTAATAACTGTTGGCCACAAATCCGATTGAACTCAGAAATGTTGAAGTTTTTCCATAAAGCGGGCTTTTTGTAACTTTTTTTTTGCCCTTGGCCAGTCCTTTGTGAAAAATAAGTGTGATCCAGTCGGCCGTTATTAATTACCGGTGTTTTCAAGCGTTGTTTCGTAGGTTTGTTTCAAGGCATTGCGGAGACCTCACTAGGAAGGGAAATGGATCCCGTTGTTCGTTGTTCGTTGTTCGTTGGTGTGGGGCGGAAACGCTCTCTGGAAATTTTAGTGTTTTGGTGTTGATATTTCTGTACGTGTATTTGCCTGCCCGTATCTACCGAATGCTCCTCTTCCTACTCCTCCTCCACCTAATACTACTAAACTAATATACTTGATAAATTAAATACTTAGCATCAGCTGACCAACTTGATTACTTCGTCTCTACTTATTTGTTTTCTCTTAAAGAATAGGAGTATGTTTTGATATTGCCCCGCGAGATATATTAGTAACATCCCAGGATTGATTAGGGTTAGTGGTAGTTTCAGTTAGCTTACTTCATTCCTATTATTCTTCATAAAGGAACTTCCATGTTTCTATCCTTTTTAGGGACTAGGTATACTTTTCCAACTGTTCTCTTACATGCATAACGTACCGCAAACGTGATTTATGGATCTCTGAGTTAGATGTGTGTATTGTATCACCCAGCTATTAGACTCTGTTAATGTTTTTTCTGTGGTGCATCGTAGTGACCTCTCTTCTGACCACGCCCCGATAACCATGAGAGTCACTAGCACAGGGGTTAACCTTGGTAACCGACTTGCTAGATGCAGATTTTAGGGACCACTTTGAGGAAGTACTGAACCCTCCACGAGCTACTTATTATGAAGAACCTATTTTTTGCTGGATATTCTTTTGCTGGATATTATTTTGCTGGGGTTTTTTTTATGGATATATTTTTGCTGTATATTTTTTTTATGGATAGTTTTTTAATAAGAATATAAGAACATAAGAAATATAAGAAAATAAGGAAGCTACAAGAGGCCACGAGACCTACACATGGTAGTTCCTGTCACCTAACACTACCTACATCCACCTTTCATCCCCATCCATGAACCTATCCAGCCCCTCTTTAAAGCTCCCTAATGACTCCGCACTAACTACCTGTCTACTGAGTCCATTCCATTCATTCACCACCCTATTTGTGAACCAGTTTTTCCCTATTTCCTTTCTAAATCTACGCCCTTCCAGCTTGAATCCATTACTTCTTGTTCTACCCTGGTTAAAAGCCGTATGAACTTTTCCTACCTCTCCTTTATTAAATCCCTTTATCCACTTAAAAACTTCTATCATATCGCCCCTTACTCTGCGTCTCTCGAGTGAGTGTAACTTTAATAACTTCAATCTCCTCTCATAACTAAAGTTACGCATCCCTTGTATAATTTTAGTCATCCTTCTCTGCACTGTTTCTAACAAGGCTATATCCATCCTGTAATATGGAGACCAAAACTGAACCGTATAGTCTAGGTGAGGCCTGACTAAAGCCAGATAAAGCTTTAGAATAACTTCCGCACTTCTACTTTTAACACTTCTGGTCATGAATCCTAACACTATTAGCTCTATTTCTAGACTCAATACATTGTTTCCTAAGTCGGAGGTCTGGGCTCACCCTCACTCCAAGATCTTTTTCACCTTCTGATCTTTTCAGCGATACATTGCGTATGGTGTATCTATTACCAGGGTTTTTTCTAACATTCATAACGCTGCACTTATCAATATTAAATTCCATCTGCCATCTGACTGCCCACTCATTAAGTTTATCTAAGTCTCCCTGTAATATGTTTACATCAGATTGTGATCCAATAATCCTACCTACCTTAGTATCATCAGCAAACTTGCTGATATCACTGCTAATCCCACTATCCAAGTCGTTGATGTAAATAAAAAATAGTAATGGACCCAAAACAGACCCTTGTGGAACTCCACTTGTCACCTGCCCCCATTCAGATTTAGAACCATTAATTGTAACCCTTTGTTGCCTATTACTTAGCCAAGCTCTGATCCAACGAAGAACCTTCCCATCTATTCCATGAGCCTTAACCTTATTTAAGAGTCTCTCGTGTGGTACCTTGTCAAATGCCTTACTAAAGCCTAAGTATAATATATCATAATCCTTATCATTATCTGCCGTCTCATAAACTTTTCTATAAGAACTCAATAAATTGTGTGAGACATGACCTACCCTTGGTGAATCCATGTTGTGAATTATTGATCAAACTATGTTTATCTAAGTGCTCTCTAATGTTTGTTGCAATAATAGATTCCAATAATTTACCTACCACTGACGTTAGACTTACGGGTCGATAATTTGACTTAGTCCTCTGTCTCCCTTCTTAAATATGGGAACAACATTTCCTTTCCTCCACAATAATGGCACATCGCCTATCGCAACCGATTTCCTAAAAATGTGCACTAACGTCTCACTAACAACCTCCTTGCATTCCTTTAATACCCTGGGATACACTTCATCTGGTCCTTGCGATTTAAAATTCTTCATTTTACCTTATGGATATTTTTTGCTGAATATTTTTTACTGGATATTTTTTTGCGGAAAATTTTGTTGCTGGATATTTTTTTGCTAGATATTTTTTGCTGGATAATTTTTTGCTGGATATTTTTTGGGGGATATTTTTTGCCGGATATATTTTGCTCCGTGTATATACTTATGACCGCATTGCCATAAGGTCGAGTTTTCCAGAACGTGACCTCCTTTTTCGGTTCAAAATTTATGTCTGGAAATAATTCAGAAATTATTGAAATGTCTGGGATTTCAACTTCCAAAATATGCTTCAAATAAAATGTCAAAAATACACACATACGACAAAATTGTCATGTTGTGTGTGTGTGTGTGTGTGTATGTATGTGAGAGAGAGAGAGAGAGAGAGAGAGATAGAGAGAGAGAGAGAGAGAGAGAGAGAGAGAGAGAGAGAGAGAGAGAGAGAGAGAAGACGAGAGAAAGAAACACAGAGAGAGAGAGAGGGAGAGATAAAAAGTCGTGTATTCTATATAAAAGAACTTGTTTATCAATATAAAAATAATCTTTATCTAATACCGAACATTGCACAGCGATAGGCCTCCCGCTCTGTTAAACACCAGGCGAGGCACGTCTTGGAGGTTCTGAACTGTGGAAAATGCCATTGCCTATGAGCAGTCCAACGACAAAGGGAGAAAATAATTGCCTTTTCATAATATAATACTGTATTGTTAAATATATTTCAGCGCTTTAAATCAAAAAGTATTATGTGATCTAACACTTGGGGGAGAGAGAGGAGAGAGAGGAGGAGAGAGAGAGAGAGAGAGAGAGAGAGAGAGAGAGGAGAGAGAGGAGAGAGAGAGAGAGGAGAGAGAGAGAGAGAGAGAGAGAGAGAGAGAGAGATAAGATAAGATAAGATTTTCATCCTATCTAGACACTTTGCAAGTACCAACTACAAGGTTATTGACTATACAAAGCGCCGCCTCGTCAGCACGAACTAGGCGGACTCGAACCGCTGACCGAATGCACAGGGACGCTGCACATTGCGAACTCACGTCTCTACCAACCTTGCCACCCTGACGGGCGAGGAAGAGAGAGAGAGAGAGAGAGAGACGGACATTTGACCCTCAGCCTGTAACATTATATATTTAGTTTATCCTATAAGGCATAGCTTTCGGATAGATGTCCCCGGGACGGGGGAATCTTTAGCTTCTGCCATCCATTGCCTTCACCAACCTCTTTGTATGTGTAGCCCCATGTATACCATGATGTCAGTTGTTTAAATAAATAAAATAAAAAAAAGAGAGAGAGAGAGAGAAGGAGAGAGAGAAAAGAGAGAGAGAGGAGAGAGAGAGAAGAGAGAGAGGAGAGGGGAAGAGAGAGAGGAGAGAGGAGAGAGGGGAGAGAGAGAGAGAGAGGGGAAAGAGAGAGAGAGAGAGAGAAGAGAGAGAGAGGGGAGAGAGAGAGAGAGAGAGAGAGAGAGGGGAGAAGAGAGAGAGAGGGGAGAGAGGAGAGAGAGAGGAGAGAGAGAAAAGAGAGAGAAAAGGAGAGAGAGAGAGAGAGAGAGGAGAAGAGAGAGAGAGAGGAGAGAGAGGGAGAAGAGATGAGAGAGAGAGAGGAGGGAGAGGAGGATGTCATATCAACGAACATAATCGAGTCTGACATATTTTTTGGACATTTTTCACATTCAGAGCAATTCCCAAAAGAGGAGGAAGGAGAGGAAGAGGGGGAGGAGGAGGAGGAGGAGGAGGAGGAGGGAGGATTACAAAGGATTACAAAGGATTACAAAGGAAACACAAACAGCAACAGACCGATAGGTCCTTACAAGGCTGTTTGCTTTAACTACACTACACTAACTAGATGATAAGAGAGAAAGGATAGGAAAGTAGAAGGCTCCTCCCCACCCACCCATCCCTCCACCGAAGCTGGCCGGAAATGAAGTGATACCATGCAGTATAGAAAAACTGCATGGAAATTTGTAGGAAAGTTGAAAGCTGTAATCTATGGCTAACTACTACTAGTTTGTGGGTAGGTTTAGTGCTTGATAGATTGGTCATGTTATGCGTGTTTTGTAATGGTGTGAACACAGTGTGGAGGTTCAAGGGTGGTGCGGCAGCCTTGCCTGGCGCTTTTTTGGGAGGCAGCAGTCAATCAGGCCCCAGCTCCGTTAAATCCACTGCGGATTGTGTACTTTCCATGTAGGACGCCTTTACACTTCAATGCCTCCTGCAGCAGTGGACCCCTGGTCCCTTTAAATCCCGATGGTGGTCACTAACTGACAGGACCCTTACTGGTCCACAACCCGCCACAGGTCGAGAGTAGTAATGGTAACCGTTAACTGGGGGCTATCTGTGTGTGTTTATGAGGTCAAATGTAGTGTTGGTGTAGGCCCCCAGTGTGGAAGTTCAAGGGTGGTGCGGCAGCCTTTGCCTGGCGCTTTTTTGGGGAGGCAGCAGTCAATCGGGCCCCAGCTCCGTTCAATCCACTGCGGTTGTGCACTTTCCAAGTAGGACGCCGTGCCCCTTCAATGCCCCCTGCAGCAGTGACCCCGGGTTATAAATCCCGATGGTGGTCACTACTGACAGGGCCCTTACTGAACCACAGCCCGTCACAGGTCAAAAGTTGTAGTAGTGACCGTTTACTCGGGGCTGTCTGAGACGTGTGGGAGGGGTTGTGTAGACGCGACTCGCAATCATTTTACGCAATGAGAGTAAGTATCAGAGGCCGCGAGATAAATTTATTATTCCGAGATAAACAGTGCAACCGGGGATTTGGTATGAAATATTTATCGAGGCGATTTTTTAAATGATTCTATTGTATTTGAGTTTATACGTCTGAGGGCAGCCCATTCCATACGTTTACAGCAGGGTTTTGTGAAGAAGTACTTTGCTTCGTTCGTTACAAACCGTTTCCTGCTTATTTTAAATCCGTTGTTTCTAGTTGAGCTTGAACCGGTCTAGCGTGAAAAGATTTTCTGGGACTACGTTCGTAAATCCATTGAAGATTTTAAAGACTTCGATGAGGTCACCTTTATCCTTCTTTTGTTAGTGGGAATAATTTAAGTTCTTTGAAGCCGTTTTTCGTACGATTTATTACGAAATCTAGGTATCATTTTGGTTACTCTGCGCTGTATTTTTTCTAGTTTATCTATGTCCTTTTTATAATAAGGTGACCAGAACTGCACACAGTATTCTAGAGGGGGGCGAACAAGCGAGTTAAAAAGGTGAGTATAACTGTTTCAGATTTGAAACTGAAAGTTCGTCCAATAAAGCCACCAATTTATTTCCCAAGTTTTACTACCTCTATAATTTGGTTATTCGGTTGAGATCTTTCGAGATTATAACGCAAAATCTTTTTCTTATCAACACTTGTTAGTTGGAAATCGTTCATCACGTAACTTTCAGGGGGTTGTTATTGCCGATATGTAGTACATGGCATTTGTCAAGTTGAAATTCATTTGCCATGTTTTTGACCATTCTGTTAGGTGTTTAAGTCGTTTTGTATGATTTGGCGCTGAGATTCTGTAGAGGCTATGTTTGTGATTTTCTTTGTCTCAGCAAATTTCGAACCCTGCATGTGATTCCCTCGTCAATGTCATTTATGTATATTAAGAACAGGATAGGTCCGAGAACTGATCCTTGAGAACACCACTATTTACACTGGTCCAGTCAGAAGAATTTCCATTTATTACCACCCTTGTTTTAAAATCTGACAGCCGTTTTCTATCCAATCTAAAAGATGGCCTTTTATACCATGAGCTTTTACTTGCTAATGAGACGCTTTTTGAGGAACTTTGTCGAACGCTTTTTGAAATCGAGGTAAAAAAAAACTACGTCTACTCCCCTCGTGTTGTCGTACTTTTTGAAACACTATTGTAAAAATAAAGTAAGTTTGAGAGGCATGAGCGTTTATTTCTGAATCCATGCTGCGAATCTTTGATTATGTCATTTTCTTCTAAGAACTTAACGAGTTTGTCTCTTATGATGGATTCCATTAATTTTCCAGCATGATTTTAAAACTGATTGGGCGATAGTTCCGGGCTGCGACTTGCTTCCTTTTTTAAATAGTGGTGTGACATTTGCTAGTTTCCATTCGCACGGTACATTTCCGGTGAGTAAAGACTTATTAAATAAGATGGAAAGTGGTTTTACTATTTCGTTCTTTGTTCTTTTAATATGCGTGGCGAAATTTTGTCAGGAAACCCGGGGGCCTTGTTAATTTTCATGTTATTTATCGCGAGCAAAATGTCACATTCCTGAAAGGTTATGAGCTGAGGCAAGGTACCTTGTTTGGGTTTTCGGGGGTGGGTAGATTTTGCGTGTTTTCTACTGTGACAGACGATGCAAAAAAGTTATTTAGAGTATCCGCCATAGATACTTCATTTTTCGTGTGTTCGCCCTTTTCCATTTCCAAAAGGCCCTATGGTTGAAGTCATTATTTTTTTCTTTTAACATAGCTGTAGAATTCTTTAGGGTTTGATTTGCTCATTTCGGCAATACGTACTTCAAAATTTTTCTTGCTCTGCTTAATGAGTTTTTTGTATTTCGTCTAATTCTGTCGTGATCGCGTTTGTCGTCTTCATTTTGTGTTCTTTGTGTTTTTTCATATGCACGCTTTTTGGCTGCAAGGCTGTCCTTGATTTCGCGGGTCCACCATTTCGGTTTAATGTTTTGAAAAGATCGCCTATATCGCATCGGTTTTTGAGGATAGTATTGCTAAGTTAAGCTTACGGTGAATTCATGCCATCTACATTTTTTTGTCGTTACTTTCTGAGATAACATTCCAATCGGTGTTCGCTAAATTCTTTTTAGTTTTTCTGAAGTCTGCCTTTCGATAATCAAGAACTTTTTCTTTACTTTCGACTTTTGCTTGTCTTACTGATGTTAATACGGAAAGTAATCGCCCGGTGGTCACTGCTACTAAATTCGGATCCGACGTTAACGTTACTGAAAAAGGTTTTCGTTAGTTGTGAAAATAAGATCTAGAATTTTTCGCCTCGAGTTGGTTGATCCACGGTTGGTATAAAGCACTTTCTTGGAGATTTATATAGAGAGTGTGCCCCCAATGTGTTGTAAGTGAGGCGCCCCAACTTGTAACGGGAAAATTAAAAACACCGAATATTACGCTTTCGTTTTGAGAACTAATTTCCGCTATTTTTTCATAGAGTTCTTCGTCAAATTGTATTTGTTTGAGCTGGAGGTCGATAAACAAGGCCAATTACTACTTTTTGAGAATGACGATTTAGTTGAACGAAAATTACATTTTAAAGTTATCAGTTTCGTGCTTAGATACTACAAGGGGTGAAGGCAGGACTTTATATAAACAATACACCTCCTCCTGCTCTTCGAAGTCTTTCTGAACTAATAAGTTATATCCCGGTATCGCAAATTCCAGCCAAAAAAATCTCTATTGGTCGTATCTATCCATGACTCGGAAATTCCCATGATGTCGTATTGTTCTGAATAAACCCAGTCCTCTAGATCATGAAAATTTTTTACGTATCTAGGGGATTAAAATAAAAAGCTTTAATATCGGGATGGGTAGTTGGGCTTTGCGGGAACTAGATTTTGGTGCTTTGTGCAAACGAGAACTTACCCTTACGGGAACGAGAGCTTAGGTTGTTGTCGGAACCCCTACTGCTGGGAGTTTTTTGATTTGTAGTTAGTTACCGCGTCATTGAGTAGCCTACCGAGTCGTGCAGAACCAACTGAATTTAAATGGAGACCATCGTTTCGGAAAAGAATCGGTTGGCTATAAAAATGGTCCCATAAGTTTCATTCAACTCCTTCTTCTTTACAGAGATTTTGCGAGACGATTGTTTGTGCTGAAGGCCTTGTTGTAGAAGCTGTTTTCCGCATTGATCCCCGGAAGAAAACCAGATATGATGATTTTACTAGATTTTACTTTATATTTATTCATCATCTTGCGATATTTAGTAAGGAGGGGCCCCTGATCTGGTTTGTTTTACGTCATTGTTCCCGCGTGAATGATGATCAGGGTGTTTTTCGTCGGCGTCATATGTTAATTCATCGCAGGCTTCTGTTATGTTGTCCAGGGACGCTCCTGGAATGCAGTGCCTCTTTCTGTGTTGGGGGATCACGACCACAGAATTCTACTAGTTTGCTCACGAATGATTGAGTCCCCGATCAGTTTGACGTCCTTTTCTACTGACGTTTCGGCAAGGATTTCGAATTTGTTAGAGGTTGTGACGGGGAGTTGCTTCTTTATCAATGGTTGCCTGATGCCATGTCTTACAAGGGTGAATGGGACAGAGGAGGAGGAGGAGGAGGAGGAGGAGGAGGGGGAGGAGGAGGAGGTGGAGGAGGAGGAGGTAGGGGTGGAGGAAGAAGAGGGAGAGGAGGAGGAAGGGGAGGAGGGGGAAAGGGAGGAGGAGGAGGAGGAGGAGGAGGAGGAGGAGGAGGAGGAGGAGGAGGAGGAGGAGGAAGAGGAAGGGGATGGTTGGGGAAAGGAGAAGTAGGAAGGGAGGGAGGTGGAGGAGGCGGAGGAAGAGGAAGAAGAGGAGGAGGCTGAGGGGGAGGAGGAGGAGGCGGAGGAGGAGGAAGAGGCGAGGGGGGAGGAGGAGGGGGAGGAGGAGAGAGGAGATGGGAATAGGGAGGAGGAGGAGGAGGGGTGGGGTGGAGAGTGGGAGGCGGAGGTGGAGGGGATGGGTGTGGAGGGAGAGAAGGAGGAAGTTACAGGTGTGGAGGGGAGAGTCAGATCACTAAGAACAGGTGTTAAGGGGAGAGTCAGGTCAACAGGCAGGGAAGGGAGTGTAGTCAGGTCAACAGGCCGGGAATGGAATGTAGTCAGGTCAACAGGCGTGGAAGGGAGTGTAGTCAGGTCGCAATGAGGAGGAGTCACGTTATCCTGAGGAGGAGGAGGAGGAGGAGGAGGAGGAGGAGGAGGAGGAGGAGGAGGAAGGAGAAGGCAAGGATATGAATATTTTTGGTATTAATAAATAGCAAATCTTAATAGAAAAAAATTATCGTTCATTGAAAAACAAAAAAATTACTGACGTGGACTAAAACATTTTAAACAGAGGACGTGAAAAAAACCCCACTAACAAACGCAACAAACAAACAAACACAAATACAAACACAAACGTACCCATTAAAAAGGATTAAAAAAAAATATACACAAACTAACAGTAAAAAAGAACAAAGTAACTACATGAAAGAAAAAAAACGAAAAAAGACGAAAAAAAACACAAAAGTTTCCCCCTCGCCAAAACGCGTAAAATCTGAATAAAAAAACGAGGCATAAAACTAATAAAGAAAATGGGTGAAGGTTTTAAAAAAAAAATAAAAACAAAAAAAACGCTTGATGACCAATAAAGAACACACACACACCACACACACACACACACACACACACACCAAAACACCACACACACACCACAACACACACACACACACACCCCACAGACACACACACACCACAACATACACACACACATTAATCTGTACAAGAGACTCTCCCACGGTGAAATGGAAGGAAGGAAAAAGGGAAGAAGAGATGAAAACAGCGAAAGATTAAAATAAAACATAAAAAGGGTGGATAATAAGAAAGAGTGAAGGGGAACACGAAAGATCTGAAAGAAAAAGGAGAGAAAAGAGACACTCATG
>JACEEZ010022620.1:108827-124786 GCA_016584305.1 Chionoecetes opilio
GCTTGACCGGTCTAGCGTGAAAAGATTTTCTGGGACTACGTTCGTAAATCCATTGAAGATTTTAAATACTTCGATGAGGTCACCTCTTATCCTTCGTTTTGTTAGTGGGAATAAGTTAAGTTCTTTGAGCCGATTTTCGTACGATTTATTTCGCAATCTAGGTATCATTTTGGTTACTCTGCGCTGTATTTTTTCTAGTTTATCTATGTCCTTTTTATAATAAGGTGACCAGAACTGCACACAGTATTCTAGATGGGGGCGAACAAGCGAGTTAAAAAGAGTGAGTATAACTTTTTCAGATTTGAAACTGAAAGTTCGTCCAATAAAGCCAACCAATTTATTTGCAGTTTTTACTACCTCTATAATTTGGTTATTCGGTTTTAGATCTTTCGAGATTATAACGCCTAAATCTTTTTCTTTATCAACACTTGTTAGTTGGAAATCGTTCATCACGTAACTTTTATGAGGGTTGTTATTACCGATATGTAGTACATGACATTTGTCAAGGTTGAAATTCATTTGCCATGTTTTTGACCATTCTGTTAGCGTGTTTAAGTCGTTTTGTATAGAGTTGGCGCTGAGGTTCTGTAGAGGCTATGTGTGTGATTTTCGTGTCATCAGCAAATTTCGATATCCTGCATGTGATTCCCTCGTCAATGTCATTTATATATATTAAGAACAGGATAGGACCGAGAACTGCAAAAACAAACTGCACAAACAAATGAGAAACTGCGGAGAGATGCGAGGAGAAGGAGGAGAAGGAGGAGGAGGAGGAGGAGGAGGAGGAGGAAGAAGAGGAGGAGAGGAGGAGGAGGAGGAGGAGGAGGAGGAGAGGAGGAGGAGGAGGAGGAGGAGGAGGAGGAGGAGGAGGAGAAACAGAGGTGGAAGAGAAGACAAAATACGCAAAGACACGCACACGCACACGCACACGCACACACGCACACACGCACAAACTCTCTCTCTCTCTCTCTCTCTCTCTCTCTCTCTCTCTCTCTCTCTCTCTCTCTCTCTCTCTCTCTCTCTCTCTCTCTCTCTCTCTCTCTCTCTCTCTCTCTCTCTCTCTCTCTCTCCCTCTCTCTCTCTCTCTTCTCTCTTCTATCTATCTATCTATTATTATATATATATATATATATATATATATATATATATATATATATATATATATATATATATATATATATATATATATATCTTCACCACCCCTTACCACAACCTGCTCGCATATGAAGGCAAGGCAAGGCAAGGCTGTGCAGGGGAGGGAGGGGAGGGGCGCGTCTGTCGGTACTGCCTCTCACAAGCCCTGCAGCGGCGCGAGGATTCAGTAAAATAGCTCAGGGGACTTTGAGGCTGGCAGGAAGACGACCAACCCGCGCTGCCACTAAATCCCTCCTCCACTCAGCCATGCAAACGTATTTTACATAAACTCTTCCGCAAACTTGATGTCTTTCTGCTCGAAATCACCGCCCGCCTTACCACTACGACGAGGGACAAGACATAGTAAATAACGCAAATAAATAGAAAAAATGAATACTGACGTTGGTAAAAAGAAAACATGTTAAAATCCAAATACTTTTACAATTATCAACGTAAATATTGACGCGAACTTGATGTCGTTCTGCTCAAAATAGCCGCTTGTTTCACCACGTTACGATGAAGGACAAGGCTAAATAACGAAGATAGATAGAAAAAGACAACAACGATGCATAAATATCACCTTAAATCCAAATATCTTTACAATTTTCAACGTTAAATATTATCCTGTATCCACAACCCTTCCTCATCGCGTTTAGCTTGCATTTATCAAGGGAAAATAACTATAATCGATAGGAACATAACAACTATGATAAAAATAACGTAAAATCCAAATACTTTCACAATTTCCAACGTAAATATTATCCTGTATGTAACACTTCCTCGTCGCGTTCAGCCTGCATTTCATGAAGAGGCTTACGTGGCACTGCTTAGGTATGCGGCCTTAAGGGATGCCTTCCTCCTCGGCTCTGGGACACTGCGGAGGCGAAAGGCGGCCAGGCTTAGGAACAATGCAGGAGCTGTTGTTTACTTAGTCACCGCGTCTCCCAGCCTTTGCGACCCTGACATCTGCATGACAAGAGTGACGGACGGTGAATGACTAAAATCTCGAGTGTTTGTAAATATAGCGTGAGTTAAAAAGGCAGGTTTTTTGTAGTATACACAGCAAAAGAAGGAACTCTGACTTCTGCATGCCAAGAGTGACTGCTGTTGACTGAATAAAATATCGAGTGTTTATAACAGAAGTGTGGGTTAAAAAGGGTTAAAAGGGCAAGGTTTTTAGTACTGTTTATGCAACTAACGAAGGGACGGTGCCGATGAATTAATAAAACCTCGAGTGCTTATGCATGAAGTGTGGATTGAAAAGGCAGTTTTTTTTTTTTTGTATACACAGCAAAAGAAGAGACAAAAATATCACCATCTGATCTATATTAATTTTGACGATGTGGTTGGTTAGAAATGAATCGTGGGTTAAAAAGTCAGATTTTTTTCTAGTATACGAAGCAAAAGAAGGGACGAAAATAACACCATCTGACCCAAGGCTAAGGGACTAAAGGACTCTCTCTCTCGGCTTTGACCTGATCTATATAAAGGACTCTCTCTCTCGCCTTTGACCTGATCTATATAAAGGACTCTCTCTCTCGGCTTTGACCTGATCTATATAAAGGACTCTCTCTCTCGCCTTTGACCTGATCTATATAAAGGACTCTATCTCTCGGCTTTGACCTGACCTATATTTGACATGCTGTGATAATTTCTTCCAACACAAAGATGACTGATTATTGGGCGCTAAAAATGATTACCTGATGATATGGCACAAGTAAGGGACGAAAAATAGATCACCATTTGATCTATATTTGACGTTTGATATTTCCTTCCTACACAAAGAGGAGTGAGTATTGAGTGCTAGACATGACTACCTGACGATACCAGTGCGCTGATTACACCTTCAGGACGCGAGGTGAGGGCGTGTTGTGCCTGATTTAAGACACTATCAGGTATGTATTGGAGTTGACATATGATTTTGTGTGTTGTGTGTGTGTGTGTGTGTGTGTGTGTGTGTGTGTGTGTGTTGGTCTCGTCGTGTTGATACTGTTGTCTGAAGGTGAGCGAGTGTGTGTGTGTGTTGTGTGTGTGTGTGGTGGTGGTGTGTGTGTGTTGTGTGTGTGTGTGTGTGTGTGTGTGTGTGTGTGTGTGTGTGTGTGTGTGTGTGTGTGTGTGTGTGTGTGTGTGTGTGTGTGTGTGTGTGTGTGTGTGTGTGTGTGTGTGTGTGTGTGTGTGTGTGTGTGTGTGTGTCTAAAGTAATTACCTGTTCGTCTTGGTTAAGCTTAATTAAGGTATTTCCTGTCTATCGTGGTGGAAATAAAGATTGGAAGCGAGTTGTCTATTTGAAGTGAGTATATACGTTGTCTTTCACCTCCTCGTGTCATTCCCTCCACTACCTCCTCCCTCCCTCCACTACCTCCTTCCCCCTCCACTACCTCCCCCCTCCACTATCTCCTCCCTTCCCTCCACTACCTCCTCCCTTCCCTCCACTACTACCTCCCCCCCTTCCCTCCACTACCTACTCCCTTCCCTCCACTACTACCTCCTCCCTTCCCTCCACTACCTTCTCCCTTCCCTCCACTACCTCCTCCCTTCACTCCACTACCTCCCCCCCTTCCCTCCACTACCTCCTTCCCCCTCCACTACCTCCTTCCCCTCCACTACCTCCACCCCTTCCACCTCTCTCTCCACCCAAACCAACACGGACTAAACAAATAATGCAAGAATGGAAGCGAACCACCCCTCTTCCCCCTTTTTCCTTTTTTTTTTTTCCCCCACTTTTTCCCTTTTTTATTTTTTGGGAAATTTTTTTTTTTGAAGTAAGGTTTTTTTTCACTTCCCTCTTCCCCTAACCCCTTTCCTTAATTTTCTTTTTTTCCCCTTTTAAAAAATTTTCTTCTTTTTCCCCCGAAGGTTTGTTGTTTTTCCCCCTTTAAGGTTCCCCCTTTCCCCGAAGGTTTCCTTTTAACCCCTACCCCCTTTTTTCCCCCTTTTTTCTCCCTTTCTTTAAAAACCCCCCTTTGGAAACTTTTCTCTCTTCTCTCTCCCCCTCCCCTTCCCCTCCCCCTCTCTTCCCCCTTCTCTCCCCCCTCCCCCTTCCCCCTCTCCCCTTCCCCACCCTCCCCCTTCTCTCTTTTTCTCGGGTCACTGCTAAGCACCAAAAAAAACTTTTTCACACCCTAGTTTTAATTTTTTCTGAAAACTTTTAAACTTCGGGGGGGGGATACCCGAAAAACCTTTATCTTTTTTCCCAAGTTTTTTCGTCTTTTTACTACTGCTATGCTATTTAACCCACTAACTATTTACTACAAAATGATCCCTCCACCACTTGTTTATTTATGAAATATTTTCGGGTCCACTAATTGGGGGGGCCATTACCCCCCAATCAGGTCGCTACTGATGTGGCACCCAAAACCTTTAGCCCTACTAAAATTATCTTTTAAATTTTCTTCCTCCCCTCCGCGCCTACCCAAAAGGGCCGCTCTCCACTACAGTGGCCTGGTATTCGGCCCAAAGCTAAATCGAGGTTGTGGGGGGGGAAAATATTGGGCCCCCCTGAAAACATAGGGGGGAAAGGGGAACCAGGGAGAAGGAGAGCCGGCATCTCAAAACTACTACTACAAATACTACTATACTACTTTTTTCTTTTTTTTAAATACTACTTTTATTACTACTACTACTTTTTTTTTTTACTCCCTTACTACTATTTACTACTACTACTTTACTTTTATTTTAACAAACTACTCTACAAAAAACTCTATTCTACTATTTTACTACTACTAATTTACTATTTATTTTGGCTTTTTAAATTAAAAACAAAAATTTAAAAAAAAATTTATTTACTACCCTTTAATTTTTTTTAATTAAATCTCCCCCCCCCCCCTACCCCCCCCCCCCCCCCCCCCCCCCCACCCCCCCCCCCCCCCCCCACCCCCCCCCCCCCCCCCCCCCCCCCCCCCCCCCCCCCAACCCCCCCAACCCCCCTCCCCCCCCCCCCCCCCCCCCCCCCCCCCCCCCCCCCCCCCCCCCCCCCCCCCGCGGGCCAAAATATCACCCCAAACCTCCACCTCAAGGGAACAAAAGGGGCCTTCCCCGTCAGCAAAATTTTTGTCCCGGCCCTTTTACAAAAAAAATTATACATATAGTATATTTGGCCCGAAAAAAAAATTCTGCTTCTACCTTCCTCTTCCCCCCCTTTCCCCTGTTGGTCCCTGACAAAATGTTCTTTCCCCTTTTTCTATTTCCCGGAAACGCCCCAATTTGAGAGGAAATATAAAAAAAATTTCTTTTCTATTTTTTTTGAAACGGGTGTTTGGGTAGGGATTATATGTATGCAGTGGAGTTTTGATAAAAACATAGTCGTAATGTTTTTAAAATTTTTTTTATAAGGTAATTTTCAGGGTTTATTCTTGGTTATTATTTTTTCCCCCGTTGGGTTTGGGGGCCCACATTGGGATTTTTTGATTAACTATATCGATCTAATTTTGGGCAGGGCTTTTTTTTCCTTCCCAAATATCTCTATCCATTGCCTCAACCAAACAATCTTAAAAACCACTGATGAATACACAAAGGAAAAACCCCTTGGGCACTCCACGGGAGCCCCCTATCCCCCCCTCCACGTTATCAGGTTCATAAAAAGCCCCCTTGGCACCAATTGGGGAGAAAAAAGAGTTATAACGTGGAGGGGCTTTATAATGATCCTTTTTGGGGCTTTTAATGGAGTAGGAGATGAACAATGTGGTGGAAAAAAAACGCGGTCAAGTAGTTTCTCATTTGGGATCTTTTTCTGAAAATGTTTGTTGGGTTTGTCCCCTATAGTGTTAAGGGGGAAATACGAGGCAGAATTGAAAAATGCACACACACAACAACAGCACAGCACACGCAACACCACCAAAACACACACACACACACCCCCACCACACACCCACACACACCACACACACACACCAACAACGAGAAGGGGAATCCAAACTATTACCTAAACCTTCATTCCTATGCAAAGACCAAAAATCCAAACCCCCCCCTTTTCCCTTCCCATTTTCCCTCCCCCAACCCCCTTTCCCTCCCCCATCTCATTCCCCCCCTTTCCTTTTTTCCCTTTCCCTCTAAATTTCCCCCATTCCCTTTTTCCTTTCCCCTTTTCCCTCTCCCTCCCAACACTCCATTACTCCCCCCTTAACCTCCCTCCCCCCCTCACTACCCCCCTCAAATTTCCCCCCCTCCAAATTCCCCCCCTCACTCCCCCCACTCCCCCCCTGCCGTTTTTACTAACATGAAAGTACATTTTTTTTTTTATACCGTAACCCAATTTTAGTAACCCCTTTTTTCATCTTTTCCCGCCCCCATTTAACCCCACTATTACGGGCAATCATCTCACCTCGTGTCCCCCAGGTTAGAACTGATGATGATGATGATAAAGTTAAGGCAGAAAAAAAAAAAAAAAAGAATAAAAGGAGAACAATGAAATAATGGTATGTAAAAAAAAAAAAACGAATTATCTAAAATTATACACGAGAATAAAACGTAAAAAATTCCTCTCTCTTCTCCTCTCTCTCTCTCTCTCTCTCTCTCTTCTCTCCTCCCCTCTCTCCTCTCTCTCTCCTCTCTCTCTCTCTCTCTCTCCTCTCTCTCTCCTCTCTCTCTTCTCTCTCTCTTTTCTCTCTCTTCTCTTCTCTCTCCTCTCTCTCCCCTCTCTTCTCCCCTCTCTTCCTCTCTTCTCTCCTTCCTTCCTCTCTCTCTCTCTCTCCCCCCCCTACTCAACAAACCCACTAACAAAAACCACACTCGTCTGTACAGCATCAATCGCCTTTTTTCTAATACTCTCGTCACAAAACAGAGGTGGGAGGCACTGAAACCCTGGGGCGGCTCCGGCAGGGGGAAGCGGGAGAGGACATGGATCTCGTTAAGGGCCCCATCTACATACGAAATGACAGGCGAAAAAATTCTCATTTTTCCATATTTTTCATTTAGATTACGAAGAGAGAGAGAGAGAGAGAGAGAGAGAGAGAGAAAAAAAAGGAGAGAGAGAGAGAGAGAAGAGGAGAGAAAAGAGAGAGAGAGAGAGGGGAGAGAGAGAGAGAGAAAAGAGAGAGAGAGAGAGAGAGAGAGAGAGAGAGAGAGAGAAGAGAGAGAGGAGAGAGAGAGAGAGAGAGGAAAGAGAGGAGAGAGAAAAAGAAGAGAAGAGAGATGAGAAGAGGGAGAGAGAAAGAGAAGAGGAAGGAGGGTGAATGGGGGTTGAATTTACTAATAATTCAATTTTCATCATTAAAAAGGATTAAGAGGTCTGCAGGGGACACTAATAGATAATAAAGCATGGGAGGTTTGTAAACCTTACCAATGAAGCTTTGGCACATACATTGGGTACCACAAAAGACAAAACATAGCGAGAAGGAAACAGACCACGGAAAAGCACAAACGAACAAAAAAGGGGACAACACACACACACAACACACAGACCACACACACACACACACACACAACAAATTAGGGCAGGAAAAAACAGCATTCAACATTACAGCAACAAACCACCCAAGAAAAAAACAAAATATTTGCAACGAACACACATCCACGGCTCATTTTATAATTTACGCTGGGTTTCAACTTTACGCCAAGGTTTTTTACTGGTTACGCTACTTTTAACATTTTTAAAAAGGAACCCCTACGAAAATTTTCAAGTTAAACGCCACATTTTTCGGTTTTCGCTTCCTATTTGTTTTTACGCTGGTTTACGCGTTCGTTATTTTATTTTACGTGTTTTCGCTGTTTAGAGTTTTACGTGGTTACGCTGTCTTACTTTTACAGTTTTTACCGTTTGGTTTTTCTCTGTGTTTACGAGTTTTTACGGTTTGGTTTACCTGTTTACGGTGTTTTACGCTGGTTTAACGTGTTTTTTACCTGGTTTACGAGTTTTTACGTGGTTTACGATGTTTTTACGCTGGTTTTACGATGTTTTTACTCTGGTTACGATATTTTACTCTGGTTTACGATGTTTTTACTCTGTTTACGATGTTTTTACGCTGGTTTACGTTTTTTTACTCTGGTTTACGATGTTTTCCCTGGTTTACGATGTTTTTAAAGCTGGTTTACGATGTTTTTACTCTGGTTTACGATGTTTTTACTCTGGTTTACGATGTTTTTACTCTGGTTTACGATGTTTTTACGCTGGTTTACGTTTTTTTTTACTCATGTTTACGATGTTTTTACGCTGGTTTACGATGTTTTTACTCTGGTTTACGTTGTTTTTACTCTGGTTTACGATGTTTATACTCTGGTTTACGATGTTTTTACTCTGGTTTACGATGTTTTTACTCTGGTTTACGATGTTTTTACTCTGGTTTACGATGTTTTTACTCTGGTTAATGATGTTTTTACTCTGGTTTACGATGTTTTTACTCTGGTTTACGCTGTTTTTAGGCTGGTTTACGATGTGTTTACTCTGGTTTACGATGTTTTTACGTAGTTTACGCAGTTTTTAGGCTGGTTTACGATGTTTTTACGTGGTTTACGCTGTTTTTAGGCTAGGTTACGCTATTTTACGCATTTTTTAGTCTGGTTTACGCTGCTTTACACTGGCTTACACTGTTTTAAAAACGCTGGTTTTAACCCTGTTTTAAAAACGCTGTTTTTACGATGGCTTAAGCTGTTTTTACGCTGTTTTTACCCTGCTACGCTTATTTGCACTGGCTTACGCTGTTTTAACGCTGTTTTACACTGTTTTTACCATGTTTTTACGCTGGTTTTACGTGGTTTATGCTGTTTTCACCGTGGCCGGACAGTTTGCCTACGGACAGTTTGCCTATGGACAGTTTGCCTACGGACAATTCGCCTACGGACAATTTGCCTACCGGACAGTTTGCCTACGGACAGTTTGCCTACCGGACATTTTGCCTACCAGACAATTTGCCTACGGACACTTTGCCTACGGACACTTTGCCTCAGTGTTTCCACAGGAAAAATTTTCTTTACCTTGGTTAGGTTAAGTTAGGTTAGGTTAGGTTAGGTTAGGTTAGGTTACGTTAGTTAGTAAGCAAAGTGTCCGTAGGCAAAGTGTCCGTAGGCAAATTGTCCGGTAAGCAAAATGTCCGGTAGGCAAACTGTCCGTAGGCAAATTGTCCGTAGGCAAACTGTCCGTAGGCAAACTGTCCGTAGGCAAACTGTCCGTAAGCAAACTGTCCGTAGGCAAACTGTCCGTAGGCAAACTGTCCGGTAGGCAAATTGTCCGTAGGCAAACTGGCCGGGTACCGAGACAACCAATAGGAATAACACAAAAGATAATGAAGCCCTATGATTGGGTAACAAGAAAGCAATAAGGATAACAAAATATGATACCTACCTTATAATAATACCTATACCTTATATTAATTAGGTATAAGGTACCTAATACTACATACTAATACGGCGTTCATATATATATATATATATCCTATAATGAGAGATATTGAAAATAGCAAAAGTATCAGTTTGAGAGAGAGAGAGAGAGAGAGAGAGGGGAGAGAGAGAGAGGAGAGAGAGAGAGAGAGAGAAAAGAAAAGAAGAGGAGAGAGAGAGGAGAGAAGAGAGAGAGGAAGAGGAGAAGGGGAGAAAGGGGAGAGAAAGGGGAGAGAGAGAGAGGAGAGGAGAGAGAGAGAGAGAGAGAGAGGAGAGAGAGAGAGAGAGAGGAGAGAGAGGAGAGAGAGNCCGATGTCGTACTGGCACCACCAGCGTCGTTCGTCTGGGGTCTACGTTGGCTGGTGGAATGCTCTCCTTCCCTCGCAGCCACGCCATGACGGTTACAACTGTGCAAGAGTTCAAGGAAACTGTGAACGCGTGGCTGCCGAGGTGAATGCAAGGAGATCAAAATTAAAATTAAATCAAAATTAACACGAGTTAGGCTTTTAGATAGGGAACACTTATTATGTCTCCTTTAGCCGGAAAAATGTTACAATTATTTATGTAATGTAAATAGTAACTTACTCTGTAATGATGTTTTTTTGTAACTCGGTTATAAAAAAAAAAAAAAAAAAAAAAAAAAAAGAGAGAGAGAGGAGAGAGAGAGAGAGAGAGAGAGAGAGAGAGAAAAAGAGAGAGGAGGGGAGAGAGAGAGGAGAGAGAGAGGAGAGAGAGAGGAGAGAGAGGAGAGAGAGAGAGAGAGGGGAGAGAGAGAGGAAAAGAGGGGAAAGAGAGAGAGAGAGAGGGGAGGAGGAGAGGGGAGAGAGAGAGAGAGAGAGAAAAGAAAGAGAGAGGAGAGGGGAGAGAGAGAGAGAGAGGGGAAGAGAGAGAGAGAGAGGGGAAGAGAGAGAGAGAAAAGAGAGGAGAGAGAAAAGAGAGAGGAGGAGTAGAGAGGAGAGGGGAGAGAGAGAGAGAGGGAGAGGAGAGAGGAAAAGAGAGAGAGAGAGAGGTTGAATGCGTGAAAATACATAATTATTCACATTTGCTCATCATTACGGATCAAACGCCTCTGCATGGGTTGTACTTCACTAATAAGACTAATAAGCATGGCGAGGTTGTAAACTGAGCCACTGAAGCCATTTGCGACATACAATCTGGGTACACACACACACACATACACACACACACACACACACACACACACACACATACACACACACACACACACACACACACACACACACACACACACACACACACACACACACACACATCAAATTTCACGTTTTCATTTTTCATTAATTTTTATCACGCATTTCATACATTTACTAAGCCAACAAACCCACCCAAGAACAAGACATAAGTTTTGCAACGAAGCCACAGTCCACTCGTCATTTCCCTAGCATTACGCTGGTTTTACGCTGTTTTTCGCGGTTTTACGTGGTTACGTGTTTTACGTAGTTTTTTCGTGGTTACGCTGTTTTACGAGTTTTACGTGGTTTCGCTGTTTACGAGGTTTTTTTTCGGTGGTTACGCTGTCTTACGTAGTTTTTACGTGGTTTTCGTGTTTTACGTGGTTTTACCTGTTAACTTTGGTTTTCGTGTTTTTAAAGCTGGTTTACGATGTTTTTACGGGTTGTTTACGTGTTTTAAATCTGGTTTACGATGTTTTTACGCTGGTTTACGATGTTTTTACTTTGGGTTTTCGTTTTTTTTTACTCTGGTTACCATGTTTTTTCTCTGGTTTACGATGTTTTTACCTGGTTTACGTGTTTTTTACTCTGGTTTTCCATGTTTTTACTCTGGTTTACGATGTTTTTACGCTGGTTTACGTTTTTTTTACTCTGGTTTACGATGTTTACTCTGGTTTACGATGTTTTTACCTGGTTTACGATGTTTTTTCCTGGTTTACGGTTTTTTATTGTTTTTTTTTACCTGGTTTACGATGTTTTTTTTCCTGGTTTACGATTTTTTTACCTGGTTTACGTTGTTTTACTCTGGTTTACGATGTTTACCTGGTTTACGATGTTTTTACGCTGGTTTACGTTTTTTTTACTCTGGTTTACGATGTTTTACCTTTGGTTTACGATGGTTTTACTCTGGTTTACGATGTTTTTACCTGGTTTACGTGTTTTACCTGGTTTACGTTTTTTTACTGGTTTACGATGTTTTTACCTGGTTTACGTTTTTTTTTTACTCTGGTTTAGATTTTTTTTACCTGGTTAACGTTGTTTTTACCTGGTTTACGTGTTTTTATCTGGTTTACGATGTTTTTTACTCTGGTTTACGATGTTTTTACGTGGTTTACGGTTTTTACCTTTTACGGATGTTTTTTAACGGGGTTTTTACGTGTTTTGTATACTCTTTTTAAACGGTTTTTTATCTGGTTTACGTGTTTTACCTGGTTACATGTTTTAACCGGGTTTTAAACTGTTTTTACCGGGTTTACGATGTTTAACTTTTTTACGCTGTTTTTACCTGTAAGTTTTTCAACTGGCTTACGTTTTTTTACCTGTTTTACCTGTTTTATTTTACATGTTTTTACCTTGGTTTTACAGGGTTTTAGTTTTTTAACCTTTTGGCCCGGACAGTTTTTACGGGTTTGCCTGTGTTTTAGGCGGGTTCCTACCGTTTTAAGTTGGTTTACGCGCTTTGCCTGGGGGACATTTGGCTACACGTTTGCCCTAGGGCGTTTGTACGGGCAGTTTGTACGGAATTCCCCTTACCGGAACCGGTTTTAAAAAAGTTTCCTCGGACAGTTTTTACGCCTTTTTCCCGGGACGTTTCTCGACTTTTTGCCCGGAAGTTTGCCTACGGCATTGCTACGGACGTTTGCCTACGGACAGTTTGCCTACGGACATTGCCTAGGGACATTTGCCTCCCGGACAGTTTGCCTAGGGGACATTTGCCTACCGGACATTTTGCTACCAGACAATTTGCCTACGGACACTTTGCCTACGGACATTTTGCCTCAGTGTTTTCCACAGGAAAAATTTTTCTTTACCTTGGTTAGGTTAGTTGGGTTGGGTTTAAAGGGGTTAGGTTAGTTAAAGGTTACGTTTAGCTTTTTAAGAAAAATGTCCGTAGGCAAATGTCCGTAGGCAAATTGTCCCCGGTAAAAGCAAAATTTTCCGGTAGGCAAACTGTCCGTAGGCAAATTGCCGTAGGCAAACTGTCCCGTAGGCAAACGGTCCGTAGGCAAAACTGTCCGTAAAAGCCAAATGCCCGTAAGCACAACGTCCGTAGAAACTATTGGTAGGCAATGGTCCGTAGGCAAACTGGCCGGGTACGAGACAACCAAAAAGGAATAAAAAAAAGATTAATGAAGCCGTATGATTGGGAAAAGAAAGAAAAGGAAAAAAAAAAGATAGGAAAAAAGAAAAAGAAAGGAATAAGGAAAAAAAAAAAGGCGAAAAAAAAAAAAAAAAGAGAGATTGAAAAAGGAAAAAGAAGGAGAGAGAGAGAGGAGAGGGGAGAGAGAGGGGAAAGAGAGAGAGAGAGAGAGAGAGAGAGGAAGAGGAGAGAGAAAAGAGAAAAGAGAGAGGGGGGAGGGAGAGAGAGAGAGAGAGAGAGAGAGAGAGAGAGAGGGGGAGAGGAGAGAGAGAGGGGAGCAGATACCCTCGTTATACCCACCCGGGAGTCCCCCTTTCTAATATTCACTCCCCTCTTCTTCTTCCTATTATCTTCCTCCTCCTCCTCCTCCTCCTCCTCCTCCTCCTCCTCCATGAGATCCAACAAATCATTGGCAGAAGCGCCGGCGTATAAAGTTTACAAACGATCAAATGCAGACTGCGATTCTAGAGAAACAATGACGCCCAAACGTCGCTGCAAAGGACTAATTAAGTCTAAAAAGCGCGAGTATGAAGAAAAAATTTGCAAAGGAATCCAAATCAAACCCGAAAAGGTTCTTTCAAAAACGTTCGAAGTAAGAAAAAAGTCAAAACAAGTATTGGACCACTGAAAGATAATAATAATATCTTGGTAAATGATAATAAGAGTATGGCGTTCGTACTCAAAGAATACTTAATGCGGTATTTATTAAAGAAGACGAAACTCCATTAAACCCGAACCATAAACATGTATGCAGGACTCGAAAGGGATGACTGGTAATAGGGGAGATAACAGTAGAGAAATATCAAAGTATTTGCTGAAACTTGACCCAGCAAAATCCGTGGGGGTGGACGAAATCTCGCCGCGACTACTTCGCGAATGTCACAGTCAAAATTTCGCTCCCATTAAAGATTATTTTCAATAAATCGCTAATGTGAAAAAATGTTCCTAGTAAGTGGAAATTTGCTAATGTTACAACCGATATTTAAGAAAGGGATAAGAGCCTCGCAAGTAATTATCGCCCAATTAGTCTAACGTCCGTGATTGTTAAACTATTTGAGAAAATATTGGGGATAAATAGTGTCTTTTCTCGATGAAAATAACTCTATACTAAACTCCCAGCATGGATTTCTAAATAAAAGATCCTGCTTAAAAAACTACTGGATTTTTTTATGTCTTTATTCAAAATGGGACGCTAAAATTCCCTTCCCGGGTGTTATACCTTGATTTTCAGAAAACCTTCGATACAGTTTCCCCATAAGCGACTTTGACCAACTAAGGGCACATGGCATAGGAGACAATTATGTTCATGGATTGGCGATTGGCTTTCAAATCGTAACAAAGGGTAGTAATAAATGGTAGGCATCTGATTGGTTAGATGTCACTAGTGGGGTGCCTCAGGGCTCGGTCTTGGGTCCTACTCTTTTTCTGATATATATCAACGATCTGGACTGCGGACTTGTATCTAAAATATCAAAATTTGCAGATGACACCAAATTAGGCGGTAAAGCATATACTAGAGAAAACTTTCGAACTCATACAATGATCTCGACAAACCATCAATTGGAGTGATAAATGGCTATTAAAATTCAAATTCCGATAATGTAAAATAATGCATATAGGCAAAAGATAACCTCAAATATAACTATCAAATGCAAAATAAATCGTTAAATGAAGTACAGCAGGAAAGGATTTAGGTGTCATCATCAGTAATGATCTGAAAACCAGTTCGCATTGCCTAGCTGCCAGTAAAAAGGCAAATATGATGTTGGGCTTTATTAAAAAGTAACTTTTAACATAAAACTCCGAAAATAATGACACCAATTTATACACGTCCTTTGGTTAGGCCCACTTGGAATATGCCGTTCCCAATTCTGGTCGCCCTGTTTCGTAAAAAAATCAAACCAAATTGGAATCAGTGCAAGAAGAGCAACCAAACAAATTCCCTTTCTGAGAAATTCATCTTATGAAGAGAGACTGCGGAAACTTAATTGTTTTCCTTAAAGGATCGTAGAATCCGTGGGGACTTGATAGAAACCTTTAAGATCCTAAAAGGGTTTTTTATGTCATTAATCAAAAGAACCTATTCGAGCTTTCAACTCAAGTGACAACAAAAAATAATGGTTTAAAACTAAACGGTCCCAAAGTTGCATCACCGATCTCCCCTAAAATTATTCAATGTTAGAGTCGTTGATCGATGGAAAAGTTACCAGCAAATGTTGTCGGAGCCACACAATAACTACATTCAAAAACAGACTTAACGCGCACTGTAAAGTAAATGGGTATTGATAGTGCGAATTCGTATCTAGTCCCCCGTATCGATTAGTTGTAGTGGTAGTGGTAGTTGTAGTTTTATTTTTCCATATCCTATCATTCTGCACTATGAAACTTCCATGTTCCTATCCTCCTTATGGACATGGTATCATTTTCCAACTGTTTTCCTTACAAGTAGTTGATAGTTTAGTATAGTAGTTCAGCAGATACCCTCGCTATGGGCCAATAGGTCTCCTGGTTTTCTGTTACTCCTATGTAATCCTATGTAATCCTCCTTATCTGCCCTTTGTTCTCAGATAAACTCAAGGGCGCCCTTTTTACCCTCCTTTACCATGCCATTAGTCTGCAGTGGTTCTCAAAAATATGGGACGCGACCCAAAGTTGTGTCGAGAGATAAATTTTAATGGGTCGCAGGCACATAGAAAAATGGCTAATGTTTTCAATGTATTTTATCTATTATTGAAATAGAAAATATCCTTTTTTAAAACCGCCAGGCGGCTGTTTCACACCCTCGCCAGTGATGCCCCCTCCTATGTTTTTCCCCCATAGATCTGTTTTTCTGCCTCGGCTTAGGTGTCTACTGCTCGGTTTTTTCAACAAAAAACTATTAACTTATGTGTTTTTTTCTGCTCCAATTTATAACAATATTACCAATATTTTCCTTTTTATTGCTGTTCATTTCTTGGCATTCCAGTCCCGAAATTACTTATTACCTAATGCTCGTTCATCCTCTACATCCCGCCCTCTCCCTGGGCCCCACCTAGCGGTGTTTCTGACAGGAAAAGATTCCACAACACGCGTATGTTGAACTGGTCAAATGGTGGTGGGGGGCCCAGCCCGTACGGTCCGTTTTCTAGTTCACAACCGCTGGCGAGGGGGTTGTTGCATTTTAAAGGGGGGGGGGGGGAAAA
>JACEEZ010022621.1:0-41783 GCA_016584305.1 Chionoecetes opilio
ATCCAAAAAAAAAACACCAATCCCCTACTAAAAATCTTGAAAGAACACATTTGGGGTATAAAGCATTATCATAAGGAAAATTTCCCTTCTATTAATGATAAAACACTAAAATTTAACAAGAAACTATCAAAAAAAACGTGTAATATACAATTGTATCACAATATAGATCTCAAACCCCTATTATAAGCTTACAGTAGTTTTAAAATAGCAATTTCTAACGAAAGCAACTATAATACCACATTTTGAATTT
This sequence comes from Chionoecetes opilio, assembly GCA_016584305.1. Taxonomy (NCBI): domain Eukaryota; kingdom Metazoa; phylum Arthropoda; class Malacostraca; order Decapoda; family Majidae; genus Chionoecetes; species Chionoecetes opilio. The sequence continues at coordinate 251 of JACEEZ010022621.1, forward strand.
CTGTTTTAAAAAAAAAGGGTGAATAATGTCAATTTTCGACCTTTTTAGCCCTTCAAAAAAAACATTAAAACACTTGAAAAAAACGGTTTCTAAGATTAAAAGATACTAATTTCATTAAAAAATACATATTTTAAGCTCATTAATATTGTAAAATATAGTTGTGTAAAGTGCTGCATAATGTCAAATTTCGACATTTTTTAGGCTTTCAAAAATACATTAAAATACTTGGAAAACGTTGTTTGTAAGATTAAAATTGATATCTAAATTTCATGAAAAATACATATTTTTAGCTATTAATTTTTGTAAAATATAGTTGTAGCAAATATAAAAATCTATTTAGCTACAGATATAAAGAAATATACTTTAATTTGTAGAAAAAACAATCTTCACTGATAACTAGCTGAAATCATTGAAACACTACATTTTTTTGGGTTTATAGCAATATGATAAGTAAAACTATTTGTATATATACAATAACGCTACAGTTTACAGGAAACTATGAAAAACGCTTGCAATATACCGTTATATCACAAAAAATAACCTCTTACTCTTCTATTTAATAGCTTAAAAGTAATGTAAGCTACTTAAAAGGTGCAAATTATTCTAAAAAGAGGATTTTATACTTCAATTTGTAGGAAAACAGCTATATATCCCGATAAAAATACCCAATATCATTGAAAAAACTACTTTTATGGGTTATAGCAATATAATAAGAAAAACTACTTGTAATATACAATAAGTACAGTTTAGAAGAAACTAGAAAAACGCTGCAAAATAACCGTTATTTACAATAAATATCCTCTTACTTTCTATTTTAAAACTTAATGTAATGTAAGTACTTATAGTGCAAATTATTCTAAAGAGGATTTTATACTTCAATTTGTAGGAAAACAGTTATATATCACGATAGATAGCAATATCATTGAAAACATACATTATATGGTTTTAAGCAATATGTTTAGTAAAACTACTTTTATATATACAATAACGCTACATTTTTCAGAGAATTATAAAGCTTGCAGTATACCGTTTATCACAATAAATACCTCTTACTTTCTATTTATTAGCTTAATGTAATTAAGCTACTTTTAGGTGCAATTATTCTAAAAAGAGGATTTTAAACTCAATTGTAGGAAAACAGCTACATATCACTGATAACTAGCCCAAAATCATTGAAAACCTACATTTTATGTTGTTTTATACAATATAATAGTAAAACTTACTGTATATAGCAATAACGCCCACAGTTTACAGAAACTATGAAAAACGCTTTCAAAATACCGTTATTTCACAATAAATAACCTCTTAAATCTTCTATTTAATGCTTAAGTAATTAAGCTATTATAGGTGCAATTATTATAAAAAGGTTTATACTTCAATTTGTAGAAACACATAATCATGATAACTAGCTAAAATCATTGAAACCTAATTTTAGGGTTTTAGAAATAGTAATAAACTGCTTGTATTTACAATAACGCTACAGTTATGAGAAACTATGAAAAACGCTTGCAAATCCCGTTTTTCACAAAAAAACCCCTCTACCTTCTTTTTATTAGCTTAATGAATGTAAGCACTTATACGCCCAAATTATTCAAAAAAAAAAGGATTGTAATTTCAATTTTGTAGGAAAAAAACTAATATCACCGAAACTAGTTAAAATCTTGAAAGAACACATTTGGGGGTATAAAGCATTATCAAAGGAAAATTTCCTTCTATTAATGAATAACCTAAATTAAGAAGAAAAATATGAAAAAAAACGTATAAATAACAAATTTTATCACAAATAGTCTCCAACCCCTATTATAAGTTACAGTAGATTAAAATAGCAATTTTTTAAAGAAAACAACTATAATTCCACATTTTTTAATTCTCTATCAAAAAAAAGCTGAAAAATGCAATTTTTGACATTTTTTTGCCCTTTAAAAATACATTAAAACACTTTAAAAAAAGTTGTTTTTAAAATTTAAATGATACAAATTTTTATGAAAAAACACATTTTAAGCTCATAATATGTAAAAAATGTTGTGTAAAAGTGCTGAAAATGTCAAATTTTGACATTTTTTGGCTTTCAAAAATACATTAAATACTTGGAAAAAAAGTTGTTTTTAGGGTTAAAAAATTTAATCTAATTTCCCTGAAAAAAAAAATATTTTTAGTATTAATTTTGTAAAAAAAAAAGTTTTAGCAAATATAAAAAAACTATTTACTAAGATATAAAGAAATAATTCAATTTGTAGAAAAAACAACTCTCCCAAAGATAACTAGCTAAAAACATTGAAAACACTACATTTTAGGGTTTATAGCATTATGATAAGTAAAAAAAACTGTATTTATACAATAACGGAACAGTTACAGGAACTATGAAAAAAAGCTTGCAATATACCGTTATTCACAAAAAAAAAACCTCTTACTCTTTTATTTAATAGTTAAAATAATTAAGCTTTAAGGTGCAAATTTTTTCTAAAAAAAAGGGTTTTTATACTCAATTTGTAGGAAAAAAAGCTATATACACTGTAACTAAAAAAAAATCATTGAAAACACTACATTTTATGGGTTTATAGCAATATAATAAGTAAAACTACTTGTATATATACAATAACGCTACAGTTTAGAAGAAACTATGAAAAACGCTTGCAATATACCGTTATATCACAATAAACAATCTCTTACTCTTCTATTTAATAGCTTAATGTAATGTAATCTACTTATTGGTGCAAATTATTCTAAAAAGAGGATTTTATACTTCAATTTGTAGGAAAACAGCTATATATCACCGATAAATAGCTAATATCATTGAAAACACTACATTTTATGGGTTTATAGCAATATAATAAGTAAAACTACTTGTATATATACAATAACGCTACAGTTTACAAGAAATTATGAAAAATGCTTGCAATATACCGTTATATGACAATAAATAACCTCTTACTCTTCTATTTAATAGCTTAATGTAATGTAAGCTACTTATATGTGCAAATTATTCTAAAAAGAGGATTTTATACCTCAATTTGTAGGAAAACAGCTATATATCACCGATAAATAGCTAATATCATTGAAAACACTACATTTTATGGTTTATAACAATATTTAAGTAAAACTACTTGTATATATACAATACCGCTACAGTTTACAAGAAAACTATGAAAAACGCTTGCAATATACCGTTATATCACAATAAATAACCTCTTACTCTTCTATTTAATAGCTTAATGTAATGTAAGCTACTTATGGGTGCAAATTATTCTAAAAAAGGATTTTATATTTCAATTTGTAGGAAAACAGCTATATATCACCGATAAATAGCTAATATCATTGAAAACACTACATTTTATGGGTTTTATAGCAATATGAATAAGTAAAACTACTTGTATATATACAATAACGCTACAGTTTAAAGAAACTAGGAAAAACGCTTGCAATATACCTATATATCACAATAAATATCCTCTTACTCTTCTATTTAATAGCTTAATCGTAATGTAAGCTACTTATAGGTGCAAATATTACTAAAAAGAATTTTATACTTCAATTTGTAGGAAAACAGCTAATATCACGATAATAGCTAAAATCATTGAAAACACTACATTTTATGGTTTATAGCAATATAATAAGTAAAACTACTTGTATATATACAATAACGCTACAGTTTAGAAGAAACTATGAAAAACGCTTGCAATATACTTTTATATCACAATAAATAACCTCTTACTCTTCTAGTTAATAGCTTAATGTAATGTAAGCTACTTATAGGTGCAAATTATTCTAAAAAGAGGATTTTATACTTCAATTTGTAGGAAAACAGCTACATATCACTGATAACAAGCTAAAATCATTGAAAACACTACATTTTATGTGTTTATAGCAATATAATAAGTAAAACTACTTGTATATATACAATAACGCTACAGTTTAGAAGAAACTATGAAAAACGCTTGCAATATACCATTATATCACAATAAATAACCTCTTACTCTTCTATTTAATAGCTTAATGTAATGTAAGCTACTTATAGGTGCAAATTATTCTAAAAAGAGGATTTTATACTTCAATTTGTAGGAAAACAGCTATATATCACCGATAAATACCTAATATCATTGAAAACACTACATTTTATGGGTTTATAGCAATATAATAAGTAAAACTACTTGTATATATACAATAACGCTACAGTTTAGAAGAAACTATGAAAAACGCTTGCAATATACCGTTATATCACAATAAATATCCTCTTACTCTTCTATTTAATAGCTTAATGTAATGTAAGCTACTTATAGGTGCAAATTAATCTAAAAAGATTATTTTATACTTCAATTTGTAGGAAAACAGCTATATATCACCGATAGATAGCTAAAATCATTGAAAACACAACATTATATGGGTTTATATCAATATGTTAAGTAAAACTACTTATATATATACAATAACGCTACAGTTTACAAGAAATTATGAAAAACGCTTGCAGTATACCGTTATATCACAATAAATAACCTCTTACTCTTCTATTTAATAGCTTAACGTAATGTAAGCTACTTATAGGTGCAAATTATTCTAAAAAGAGGATTTTATACTTCAATTTGTAGGAAAACAGCTACATATCACTGATAACTAGCTAAAATCATTGAAAACACTACATTTTATGTGTTTATAGCAATATAATAAGTAAAACTACTTGTATATATGCAATAACGCTACAGTTTAGAAGAAACTATGAAAAACGCTTGCAATATACCGTTATATCACAATAAATAACCTCTTACTCTTCTATTTAATAGCTTAATGTAATGTAAGCTACTTATAGGTGCAAATTATTCTAAAAAGAGGATTTTATACTTCAATTTGTAGGAAAACAGCTATATATCACCGATAAATAGCTAATATCATTGAAAACACTACATTATATGGGTTTATATCAATATGTTAAGTAAAACTACTTGTATATATACAATAACGCTACAGTTTACAAGAAACTATGAAAAACGCTTGCAATATACCGTTATATCACAATAAATAACCTCTTACTCTTCTATTTAATAGCTTAATGTAATGTAAGCTACTTATAGGTGCAAATTATTCTAAAAGAGATTATTATACTTCATTGTAGGAAAACAGCTATATAATCACCGATAACTAGCTAAAATCATTTGAAAACACGACATTTTAATGGGTTTATAGCATATGGTAATAAACTGCTTGTATATATACAATAACGCTACAGTTTATAAAAATAATGAAAAACGCTTGCAATATACCGTTATATCACAATAAATCACCCTCTTACTCTTCTATTTTACTAGCTTAATGTAATGTTTCAGCTCGCGTATACGCCCCAAATTATTCTAAAAAAAGGATTGTATACTTCAATTTGTAGGAAAACAAGCCATATACACACCGATAACTAGCTAAAATCCTTGAAAAGAACACATTTTGAGGGTATACTAGCATTATCATAAGTAAATTCCGTCTATTAACTGATATAACACTACAATTCAGTAAAGAAACTATGAAAAGCACGATAATATACAATTGTAATCACAATATAGTCCTTAAACTCCTATATAAGCTTACAGTAGATTAAAATAGCAATTTCTAATGAAAACACTATACTACCAAATTTTGAATTTCTCTATCAAAACGAAGAGCTGATAAAGTTTATTTTCGACATTTTTTAGCCCCTTTCAAAATACATTAAAACACTTGAAAAAAATTTGTGTTTCTAAGATTAAAATTGATATATAATTTTTCATGAAAAAAACACATTTTAAGCTCCATAATATTTGTAAAATATAGTTTGCGTAAAAGTGCTGTATAATTCAAATTTTCGAAATTTGTTATTTTTAGGCTTTCAAAAATACATTAAAATACTTTGAACCACGTTTGTTTTTTAAGATTAAATTGGATACCTAAATTTCATGAAAAATACATATTTTTAGCTCTAACATTGTAAAATATAGTTGTGTAAAAGTCGAATAATGTCTATTTTCGACATTTTTAGGAGCCCTCCAAAATACATTAAAATACTTTAAAACAACATTGTTTTTAAGATTAAAATTGATACTAATTTTCATGAACAATACATATTTTTAGCTATTAATTTTTGTAAAGAATATAGTTGTAGCAATTATAAAAAGCTATTTAGCTAGCAGATATAAAGAAATATACTTCAATTTTGTTAGAAGAAAAAAACTCTTCAATGATAACTACTAAATTCATTGAAAACACTACTTTTTATGGGTTTATAGCATTATGTAATAAAACCTACTTGTTATATACAATAACGCTGACAGTTTACTGGAAACTATGAAAAACGCGATTGCAATATACCGTATATCACATAAATACCTCTTAATCTCTATTTAATAGCTTAAAGTAATGTAAGCTAGTTTACTTATAGGTGCAAATTATTCTAAAAAAAAGGATTTTATGGCTTTCAATTGTAGGCAAACAGCTATATATCATGATAACTATCTAAAATCATTGAACACATTACCATTTGTGTGGGGTTTATAGGCATATATAAGTAAAATACTTGTATATATACAATAACGCTACAGTTTAGAAGAAACTATGGAAACACGCTTGCAATATACAGTTATAATCACAATAAATAACCTTTTACACTCTTCTATTTACTAGCTTATGTACTGTAAGGCTACTTATAGTGCAATTATTCTAAAAAGAGGATTTTATACTTCAATTTGTAGAAAAAACAGCTATATTCACCGAAAATAGCTAATATCATAGAAACACTAACATTTTATGGGTTTATAAGCATATAATAAGTAAACGACTTGTGGAATATATACAATACGCTACAATTTTAGAAGAAACTATGAAAAAACGCTTGCAATATAACCGTTATATCACAATAAATATCCTCTTACTCTTCTATTTAAGTAGCTTTAATGTATTAAGCTAAACTTATCAGGTGCAAATTAATTCTAAAAATTATTTTATACTTCAATTTGTAGGACAAACAGCTATATATCACCGATAATGCTATAGCATTGAAACAACACTACATTATATGGGTTTATATCATATGTTAAGTAAAAACTACTTGTATAACAGCAATAAACCTACAGTTTTACAAGAACTATGAAAAACGCTTTTGCATATACCGTTATATCACAATAAATAACCTCTTACTCTTCTAAATTTAATAGCTTTAATGTAATGTAAGCTACTTATAGGTGCAATTATTCTAAAAAGAGGAATTTTATACTTCAATTTGTAGGAAAAATGCTATATAATCCACCGATAATAGCTATTATATTGAAACACTACATTTTATGGGTTTATAGCAATATGGTAAGTAAAACTGCTTGTATATATACAATAACCTACTAGTTTATAAGAAACTATTAAAACGCGGTGCAATATACTGTTCTATCACAATAAAATACCCTCTTACCTCTTCTATTTATTAGCTTAATGATGTACGCTACTTATAGGTTGGGCAAATTAACTAAAAAGATAATTTTTATACTTCAATTATGTAGTGAAAGCAGCTATATTCGCCGATCGATAGCTATATCCTTGAAAACACTACTTTATGGTTGTTATATCAATATGGTTAAGTAAAACTACTTGTATATATACAAACGCTACAGTTTTTACAAGAAACTATGAAAAAACGCTTGCATATACCGTTATATCACAATAAATAACCTCTTACTTCCTTCTATTTAAAAAAAAAAAAAATAGCTTCATGTAATGTAAGCTACTTATAGGTGCATTATTCTACAAAGAGGATTTTATACTTCACTTTGTAGGAAAACAGCTATATAGTCCCGATAATAGCTAATATCATTGAAAACACTACATGTATTGGTTTACTACGCAATATAATAAGTAAAACTACTTGGTATAATCTACAATAAACTGCTACAGGTAGAGAAACTATGAAAAAACGCTTGCAACTATACCGTTATATCACAATAAATATCCTCTTATCTTCTATTTAATAGCTTAACTGTATGTAGCTACTTCTAGGGCAAATTATCTAAAAGATTATTTATCTTCAATTTTTAAGGAAAACGCTATATATCACCCGATAGATAGCTACATCTCATTGAAAACACTACATTATAATGGGTTTTATAATCAATATGTTAAGTAAAACTACTCACTTGTATATATACAAAGCTACAGTTTTTTAACAAGAAACTCTGAAAAACGGTTGCAATATACCGTTATAAATCACATAAATAACCTCTTACTCTTCTATTTTAATATCTTAATGTAATGTAAGCTACTTATAGTTGCAAATTATTCTATAAAGAGATTTAATTACGTCAATTTGTAAGGACAACAAACTATATATCACCGATAACTATCTAAAATCATTGAAACACTACATTTTATGTTTTAATAGCCATATAATAAGTAAAAGACTACTTGTATATTATACAATAACGCTACAGTTTACAAGAACTATGAAAACCGCTTGCATATATACCGTTATATCACAATAAATAACCTCTTACTCTTCTCATTAATAGCTAAATGTATGTAAGGCTACTTATAGGTGCAATTATTCTAAAATAGATTTTATACTTCAATTTGTAGGAACACCAGCTATATATCACCGATAAATATATTATCTTGAAAACACTACTTTTATGGGTTTTTTATTAGCAATATTTTAGTAAAACTACTTGTATTATACAATAACGCTGACAGTTTACAAGAAATTATGAAAAAAACGCTTTGCAATTACCGTTTATCATAATAATAACCTATTACTCTTCCTATTTAATAGCTTAATGGTAATTAAGCTATCTTATAGGTGCAAATTATTCTCAAAAGAGGATTTTATACTTCAATTTTGTAGGAAAACACTATATATCACTGATAACTAGACTAAAATACATGAAAACACTACATTTTTATGGGTTTATAGCAATATAATAAGTAAACTACTGTGTATATCTAAATAACGCGAACAGTTTTTACAGAAACTATGAAAAAAAAACGCTTGCAATATCCGTATATCACAATAAATATCCTCTTTACTCTTCTATTATAGCTTATTAATGTAAGCTACTTTAATGTGCAAATTAATCTAAAAAGATTATTTTATACTGTCAATTTGTAGGACAACAGCGATATATCACCGGGATAGATTAGCTAATATCATTGAAAACACTAACATATATTGGTTTATATCAATATGTTTAAGAAAAACTACTTGTATATATAAAATAACGCTACAGTTTAGAAAGAAACTATGAAAAAAAACCGCTGCATTATGCTGTTAAAATCAAATAAATAACCTCATACTCTTCTATTTAATAGCTTAATATGCAATGTAGAGCTACTTATAGGTGCAAATTATTCTAAAAAGAGGATTTTATACCCTCAATTTGTGGAAAACAGCTATATATCATCGATAAATAGCTAATACATTGAAAACAACTACGTTTTATGGGTTTTATAGCAATATGGTAATAAAACTGCTTGTATATCTCAATAACCTTACAGTTTATAATGAAACTATGAAAAACGCTTGGCAATATACCGTTATATCACAATAAAATACCCTCCTTACTCTTCTATTTTATTAGCTTAATGTAATTAAGCTACTTATAACGTCCAAATTATTTTTCCCTTAAAAAAAGGATTGTATGCTTCAATTTGTAGGAAACAACTATATTCACCGATAACTAGGCTAAAATCATTGAAAATGAACTATTTTGAGGGTATAAACATTATCGATAAGGTAATTTTCCTTCTATTGAATGATATAACACTACAATTAAGAAAACTATGAAAAACACGTATAATATACAATTGTATCACATAATAGTCTCAAACCCTATTATAAAGCTTAACATTAGATTAAAATAGCAATTTCTAATGAAAAATACTATAATTCCACATTTGAATTTTACTCTATCAAAAAGAGCTGAATAATGTCAATTTTCTACATTTTTTAGCCTTTCAAAAATACATTAAAACACTTGAACAAACGTTGCTTTCTAAGATTAAAATTATACATAATTTTTCATGAAAAATACACAGTTTTAAGCTCATATATTGTCAAAATATAGTTGTGTAAAGTGCTGAAATAATGTCAATTTCGACATTTTTTAGGCTTTCAAAAAACCTTAAAATACTTGAAAAACGTTGTTGTTGTGAAGATTAAAATTGATATCCTAAATTTCATGAAAAAGACATATTTTTTAGCTCATAACATTGTACAATATAGTTGTGTAAAAGTGCTAATAATGTCTAATTTTCGCGACATTTTTAGCCCTCAAAAGATAACATTAAATACTTGAAAAAACATTGTTTTAAGATTAAATTGATATCTAATTTTCATGAAAATCCATATTTTTTAGCTATTAATTTTGTAAAATATAGTTGTAGCAAATAATAAAAAGCTATTTTAGCTACAGATATAAAGAATATACTTCAATTTGTAAAAAACAACTCTTCAATGATAACTAGCTAATATCATTAGAAACACTACATTTTCTGGGTTTGATTAGCTAGATAAATAGTAAAAACTACTTGTATATATACATAACGTTACATTTTAGAAAGCAACCTATGAAAACGCGTTGAGATTACCGTATATATCCAATAAAGAACTTCTTACTCTTCTATTTTTTAGGCTTAATGGTAATGTAAGCTACTTTATAGGTGTAAAATTATTCTCAAAAAAGGATTGTATCCTTCAATTTGCAAACAGCTATATATCACCGATAACTAGCTAAAATCATTGAAAATAAACACATTTTGAGGGTATAATCCTTATCATAAGGTAGATTCCTCTATTAACATATAACCTGAACAATTAAAAAGAAACTATGAAAACAAGTATAGATATACAATTGTATCACAATATAGAGTCTCATTACTCTATTACTAAGCTTACCCGTAGTTTAAAATAGCTTTCTAACGAAAACAACTATAATTCCACATTTTTGAATTTCTCTAATCAAAAAAGGGCTGAATAATGTCCACTTTTCGACATTTTTAGCCCTTTCAAAAAATCATTAAAACACTTGTGAAAAACGTTGTTATTAAAAATAAAATTTGTACCTAAATTACATGAAAAATACATATTTTAAGCTCATAATATTGTAAAGATCTTGTTGTGTAAAAGTGCTGAATAATGTCACAATTTCGACATTTTTTGACTTTCAAAAATACATTAAAACACTTGAAAAAACGTTGTTTTTTACAGATTAAATTGATACTAAATTCATGACAAATACATATTTTAGCTTATAACATTGTAAAAATATAGTATTTGTAGGAATGCGGAATAATGTAAATTTCGACTATTATTTACATTCAAAATACATTAACATTCTTGAAAAACTTGTTTTTAAGGATGAAATTGATATCTAAATTTCATGAAAAATACATAATTTTTAGCTATTAATTTGTAAAAATATAGTTTGTAACAAATAAAAAACGTCTCTTTACCTACAGATAATAAAGAAATATACTTCAATTGGAGGGGGAGTTTGTAGAAAAAACCAATCTCCACTGATAGCGCTAATCATTGAAAACACTACATTTTATGGGTTTATAGTCAAATGATATGTAAAATTACTTGTTCTCTACAAAAACTTCTACAGTTTACAAGTAAACTATAAAAACGCTTGCAATATACCGTTATAATCACAATAAATAATCCTATGCTCTACTATTTATTAGCTTAATGTAATGTAAGCTACTTATAGGTGCAATTATTTTAAAAAAAGGATTATACTTGTATTTGTGTAAAGAAAACTGCTATATATCCACTGATACTAGCTAAAATCATTGAAAAGAACACATTTTGAGGTATAAAGCTTATCTAAGGTGAATTCTCTATTAAAAATATAACACTACAATTAACAAGAAACCTATCAAAAAACGTGTAATATACCATTGTATCACAACATAGAGTCCTCTAAACTCCTATTAATAAGCTTACAGTAGTTTAAAATAGCATTTCTAACGAAAGCAACTATAATACCAATCATTTTGAATTTCTGTATTCAAAAAAAGGGCGAAAAATGTCATTTTCGTCTTTTTTAAGCCCTTCAAAATACATTCAAAACACTTGGAAAAACGTTGTTTTCTAAGACTAAAATTGATACATAATTTTCATTAAAATACATATTTTAAGCTCATAATACTGTAAAATATAGTTGTGTATAAGTGCTTGGCATAATGTCAATTTCGAACATTTTGTTAGGCATTTCAAAAATACATTAAAATACTTGGAAAACGTTTGTTTCTAAGATTACAATTGATATCTAAATTTCATCAAAATACATATTTGTAGCTATTATTTTGTAAAATATAGTGTAGCAGAAATAAAAATCTATTTAGCTACAGATATAAAGAAATATACTTCATTTGTAGAAAAATTACTTTTCCACTGATAACGTAGCTAATTCATTGAAAACACTACTTTTATGGGTTTATAGCATATGATAAGTTAAAACTATTTGTATTAGGACAATAACGCTAAAGGTGTTTACAAGAAACATGAAAAACGCTTGCAATATACCATTATATAGCAACAAATAGCCCTTTACTCTTCTATTTAATAGCTGAAATGAATGTAAGCTTCTTATGTGCAAATTATTCTAAAGATGATTTTATACTTCAGATTTGCAGGATACAACTTATATCACCGATAATAGCTAATATCATTGAAAAAGCACTACATTTATATGGGTTTATAACATATGTTAAGTAAAACTACTTGATATATACAATACCCGGCTACAGTTTACAAGAAACTATGAAAAAACGCTTGTCAATATCCGTTATATCTCATAAATAACCTCTTACTCTTCTATTTATTAGCTTATATGTAATGTTTAACTTATGAGGTGGCAATTATTCTAAAAAAGGATTGTTATGACTTCAATTTGTAGAAACAGCTTATATTCGGCCGATAAATAGCTAATATCATTGGAAACACTACTTTTTATGGGTTTATAGCATATGATAAGTCAAAAACTACTTGTATATAGTACAATAACGCTCACAGTTTACAAGAAACTAGGAAAAACGCTTGCATATACACAATATATCACACTAAATACCTCTTACTCTTCTATTTAATAGCTTAACTAATGTAAGCTACTTATATGTTGCAAATTATTCTAAAAAAGAGGATTTTAATACTTCAATTTGTAGGAAAACACTACAATATCACTGATAACTCGCTAAAATCTTTAACAACACTACTTTTATGTGTTTTATCGGTACATATAATAACTAAAACACTTGTATATATACAATAACGCTAACAGTTTTAGCAGTAAACTATGAAAAACGCTTGCAATAATACCGTTATAAAATCACAATAAATAACCTCTTACTCTTCTATTTATAAGCTTAATGTAATGTAAGCTACTTATAGGTGTCAAATTATTCTAAAAAGAGGATTTTTTTACTTCAATTTGGTAGGAAAACACTATATATCACCGATAAATACTAATATCTTTGCAAACACTACATTTTATGGGTTTATAATCATATGTTAGTTAAACTGACTTGTATATATACAATAACGCTACAGTTGACAAGAACCTATGAAAACGCTTGCAATTATACCGTTTATATCACAATAATAACCTCTTATCGTCTATTTTAATACTTAATGTAGATGTAAGACTACTTATAGGTTGCAAATTATGCGAAAGAGGATTTTATACTTCAATTTGGAGGAAAAAAACGGCCAGATATCACTGATAACTAGCTAAAATCATTGAAAACACTACCATTTTATGGGTTGATACTATATACTAAGTAAAACCTACATGTAGATAACAATAACTCTACAGTTTACAAGAAACTAGGAAAAACATTTTGCAATATACGCGTTAATCACAATAATAACGCTCTACTCTTCTATTTAATAGCTAAAGGTATGTAAGCTATCTTATACGGATGCAAATTAATTCTAAAAAAAAGGATTTTATACTTCATTTGTAGGAAACAGGCTTATATCACTGAAACTACTAAAATCATTGAACACTACTACAAATCTACATTTTATGGGCTTTATAGTAGCAATATAATAAGTAAACTACTTTTATCTCTACGAATATCGCTACAGTTTATTAGAAACTATGAAAAACGCTAGCAATATACCGTATAATCACATTACAAATAATATCTTAACTCTTCTATTTAATAGTCTTAATTTAATGTAATCAACTTATATGTGGCAAATATTCGAAAAAGACGAGTTTATAATCAATTTGTGGAAAACAGCTATATATCACCGATAAATACGCTAATATCAATTGAAAACACTACATTTTATGGGTTGATAGCAATATAATAAGTAAAACTACTTGTATGTATACAATAACGTTTACATTTTAGAAGAAACTATGAAAAACGCTTGGCAATATACCGTTTATATCACAATAAAGACCTTCTTACTCATCTATTTATTAGCTTAAATGTAATGTTAAGCTCCTTATAGGTGTAAATTATTCTAAAAAAAGGATTGTCACTTCAATTTGTATGGCAAACAGCTTATATCATCACCGATCACTAGCTAAAATCATTGAAAAGAAAAAAAAACACATTTTGAGGTCATAAGCATTATCATAAGGTAAATTCCTTTCTATTAACGATATCACCACTACAATTAAAAAGAAACTATGAAAAACACGTATAATATACAATTGTATCACAATATAAGAGTCTCATACTCCTGATTATAGCTTACAGTAGTTTAAAATAGCAATTTCTAACGAAAACACTAGGAAATTCCACATTTTGAATTTCTCTATCAAAAAAGGATTGAAATAATGTCAATGTGGTTTTTTTTTCCCGAACATTTTTTTTTTTTTAGCCTTCAAAAATACATTACAACACTTGAACGTTGTTATTAGAATGAAAAGATTGATACATAAATTACATAAAATACGATATTTTAAGCTCATAATATTGTAAAAATATTGTTGTGTAAAGTGCTGAATATATGTCAGAATTTTCGACAATTTTTTAGGCTTTCAAAAATACATTAAAACACTTGAAAAAACTTGTTTTTAAGATTAAAATTGATACCTTAAATTTCATGACAAGATACCTATTTTTAGCTATAACCATTGTAAAATATAGTATTGTAGAATGCTGAATAATGTAAATTTCGACATTATTTAGGCATTCCCAAAATAATTACAATTCTGAAAAACATTGTTTTTAGGATTGAAATTGATATCTAAATTTCATGAAAAATACCATATTTTTAGGCTATTAATTTTTGTAAATATAGTTTTTAACAAATATAAAAAGCTATTTACCGACAGATATAAAGCATATACTTCAATTTGTATGAAAAGAAAACCAATCTTCACTGATAGCTCTAAATCATTTGAAAACACTACATTTTATGGGTTTATAGCAATATGATAGTACAAATTACTGTGTATATATACAAAAACGCTAGAGTTTACAAGAAACTATGAAAACGCTTGCAATTACCCGTTATATATCACAATAAATAACTATTGCTCTACTTTTATTAGCTTACTGAATGTAAGCTGCTATAGGTGGCAATTATTTCTAAAAGACGATTTTGATAGTTCAATTTGTAGGAAACACTATATATCACCGATAAATACTAATACATTGAAAACCACTACATTTATGGTTTCTAGCAATATAATAATGTAAATACTACTTGTATATATACAATACGCTATATTTTAGAAAACTAGAAAAACGCTTGCAATATACGGCGTTATATCACAATAAAGAACCTCCTTACTCTCTATTTTATAGGCTTAATGTAATTTAGCTACTTATAGTCAAATTATTCTAAAAAGTAGATTTTATACATCAATTTGTTAGGAAAAAACATCTATATATCACCGATAAATAGCTAATATCATTGAAAACACTAACTTTTATGGGTTTAATAGCATATAATAAGTAAACTACTTGTATATATAAATAACGCTACGTTAGAAGAAGATATGAAATAACGCTTGCAAATACCGTTTTTCACAATAAATATCCTCTTACTCTTCTATTAATAGCTTAATGTAATGTAATCTGCTTATAGGTTGTCAAATTATTCTAAAAAGAGGATTTTATACTTCAATTTGTAGGAAACACTATATAATCTACCGATAAATAGCTATTATCATTGAAAACACTACATTTTATGGTTTATAGCATATGATTAGTAAAATACTGTATATATACAATAAACGCTACAGTTTACACGAATTATGAAACGCTTCCAATATACACGTTATTCATATAAATAACCTATTACTCTTCTGATTTCTATTAGCTTTAATGTAATGTAGGCTACTTATAGGTGCAATTATTCTCAAAAGAGGATTTTTATTCCTCCATTTGTAGGAAGACAGCTATATATCATGAGATAACTAGCTAAAATCTTTGAAAACACTACATTTTATGGTTTATAGCACATATAATAAGTAAAACTACTTTGTATATATAGCAATAACGCTACAGTTTACAAGACTATGAAAAACGCTTGCATACCGTTTATAATCCACAATAATATCCTCTTACTCTTCCTATTTAATAGCTTATTAATGTAGCTACTTATATGGTGTCAAATTAATCTAAAAAGATTATTTTATACTTCAATTTGTAGGAAACAGCTATATATCACCGATAGATATCTAATATCAATTGAAACACTACATTATATGGGTTTATTCAATATGTTAAGAAAAACTACACTTGTATTATAATAACGCTACATTTATAAGAAACTATGAAAACGCTTGCATTATGCTGTTATATCACAATAAATAACTCATACTCTTCTATTTAATAGCTTATGCAATGTAAGCTACTTAGAGGTGCAAATTATTCTAAAAGAAGGATTTTATAATACACTCAATTTGTAGGAAAGCAGCTATATATCATCGTAAATAGCTATATCATTGAAAAACCTACGTTTATGGGTTTATAGCAATATGGTAAAGTAACTGCTTGTATTTACAATAACCTTACAGTTTATAAGAAAACTATGAAAACGCTTGCAATATAACCGTTATATCACAATAAATACCCTCTTACTCTTCTATTTATTAGCTAGATGTAATTTTAAGCTACTTATACGTCAACTTATTCTCAAAAGTAGGATTGTATGCTTCAATTTTTGTAGGAAAACTACTATATATCCACCATACACTAGCTAAAATCCATGAAAGACATATTTGAGGTATAAAGCCATTATTAAGGTAATTTCCTTCTATTAATGATATAACACTACAATTAAGAAGGAAACTATGAAAAACACTATAATATACAATTGTATCACAATTGTCTCAAACTCCTATTATAAGGGCTTACATTAGATTAAAATAGCAATTTCTAGTGAAACAACTATAATTCCACATTTTGAATTTCTCTATCAAAAAAGGAGCTGAATAATGTCAATTTTCGACATTTTTTAGCCTTTCAAAAATACATTTAAAACACTTGAAAAAACGTTCTTTCTAAATTAAAATATATACATAATTTTCATGACAAATCACATTTTAATTCTCTAAATATTTTAAAATTATAGTTGTGTCCAGTGCTGAATATGTCACATTTCGACATTTTTTTTAGGCTTTCAAAAACATTAAAATACTTGGAAAAAACGTTTGTTTGAGATTAAATTGATATCTACATTTCATGAAAAATACATATTTTTAGCTCATAACATTGTAAAAATATGTTGTGTAAAAGTGCTGACATGTCTAATTTCGACTTTTTTTAGCCCTTCAAAAATACATAAAATACTTGAAAAACTTGTTTTTAAAGATTAAAATTGATATCTAATTTCATGAAAAATACGATATTTTTAGCTATTATTTTGTAAAATTAGTTGTAGCATATAAAAAGCTATTTAGCTACAGATAGAGAACTATCACTTGCAAATTTGTAGAAAAAACACCTCTTCAATGATAACTAGCTAATATCATTAAAACACTACTACATTTTCTGGGTTTATAGCAATATATAAATTAAACTACTTGTATATATACAATAAACGTTACATTTTAGAAGAAACTATGAAAAACTCTTGCAATATACAGTCTATCACAATAAGAACTTCTTACTCTTCTATTATTTATTAGCTTAATTAATGTAAGCTACTTTATAGGTGTATTTTCTAAAAAAGGCTTGTATACTTCATTTGTAGGCAAACACTATAATAATCACGTAACTACTAAAATCATTGAAAAGACCACATTTTGAGGTAGTAAGCATTATCATAAGGTAAATTCCTTCTATTCCGATATCACACTACAATTAAAAAAACTAATGAAAACGCGTATAATATACATTGTATCACACTATAGAATTCTCATTCCTCCTATTATCAGGCTTACAGTAGTTTAAAATAGCAATTTCTAACGAAACAACTATATTCCACTTTTGAATTTCTCTATCAAAAACATGGGCTGAATAATGTCAATGTTCGACTTTTTAGCCCTTCAAAAATAACATTAAACACTTGGAAAAACGTTGTTATTAATAATAAAATTTATACATAAATTACTGAAAAATCATATTTTAAGCTATCATAATATTTGTAAAATATTGTTGTGTAAGTGGCTGAATAATGTCAATTTCCGACATTTTTAGCTTTCAAAATACATTAAAACATACTTGAAAAAGACGTTTTTTTAAGATTAAAATTGAACTAAATTTCCATGAAAAATACTATTTTAGCTTATAACATTGTTAAATATAGTATTGTAGGAAATGCTGAATAATGTGAAAATTTCGACATATTTAGCATTCCAAAAAATACATTAAAATTCTTGAAAAAACCCCATTGTTTTTAGGATTGACATTGATATCTTTTTTAAAAAGAATTTGTCCATGAAAATACATATTTTTTAGCTATTAATTTTGTAAATATATTTGTAAAATATAAAAAGCTATTTACCTACAGATATAAAGAAATTACTTCAATTTGTAGAAAAAAAACCAATCCTTCACGATGCTAGCTAAAATCATTGAAAACACATACATTTTAAATGGGTTTATAGCAAATGGATATGTAAAATTACTTGTATATATCAAAAAAGCTACAGTTTTACAAGAACTAGGAAAAACGTTGCAATATACCGTTATAATCACCATAATAACCTATGCTCTACTATTTATTTATTAGCTTAATGTAGTGTAAGCTACTTATAGGTTCGAATTATTTTAAAAAAAAAAAGGATTATACTTTGTATTTTGTATGCAAACTGCTATATAGCACGAATACTAGCTAAATCATTGAAAAGAACACATATTTGAGGGTAATAAAAGCATTATCATAAGGTGAATTCCTTGCTATTAAAAATATACCCTACAATTAACAAGGCAACTATCAAAAAAACGGTAATATACAATGTATCACCACATAGAGTCCTCAAACTCCGATATAAGCTTACAGTAGTTTTCAATAGCATTTTCCTACGAAATCAACTATCATAACCACATTTTTGATTTCTGTAATCAAAAAAGGGCTGAATAATGTCATTTTCACGTCCTTTTTTAGCCCTTCTTCAAAAATACCTTAAAACACTTGAAAAAACGATTGCTTTTCTTAAGACTAAAATTTGTACATAATTTTCATTAAAAATACATATTTTAAGCTCATAATATTGTAAAGATATAGTTGTGTATAGTGCTGCATATGTCCAAATTTTTCGACATTTTTTGAGGCTTTCAAAAATACATTAAAATACTTAGAAAAAACGTTGTTTCTAAGATTAAAATTTGATATCTAAAGTTCATGAAAATACATATTTTTTACGATTCATTTTGTAAATATAGTTGTACAAAAATAATAGCTATTTAAGCTACAGATATAAAAAATATACTTCAATTTTGTAAAAAAATACTATTTCCTGATAACTAGCTGAATCATTGAAACACTACATTTTATGGGTTTATAGCATATGATATTAAAACTATTTTGTATATATACAATAACGCTAAAGTTACAAGAAACTATGAAAAAACCGCTTGCAATATACCTTATATAGCACCAATAGCCTCTTACTCTTCTATTTAATAGCTTTTAATGTATGTAAGCTACTTATAGGGTGCAATTATTCTAAAAAGAGTATTTTATACTTCAATTTGTGGAACAACTATAATATCCCGATAAATGGCTATATCATTGAAAACACTACATTAGTTGGTTTATAACATATTTTAAGTAAGGACTACTTGTATATTATACAATACCGCATACAGTTACAAAAACTATGAAAACGCTTGCATATACCGTTATACTCAATAAATAACCTCTTACTCTTCTATTTATTAGCTTAAAATGTATTATAACTTAATAGGTGCAAATTATTCTAAAAAAAAGGATTGTATACTTCAATTTGTAGAAAACAGCTTAATATCGGGCGATAAATAGACTAATATCATTGAAAACACTACATTTTATGGGTTTATAGCATATGTAGTAAAACTACTTGTATATCTACAATAACGCTACAGTTTTCAGCAACTATGAAAACGCTTGCCTATACACAATCTATCCAATAAATAACTCTTACTCTTCTATTTATAGCTTAAACGACTGTAAGCTACTTATATTGGTGTCAATTATTCTAAACGCCGGAATTTTATATACTTCAATTTGTAGGAAACAGCTACATATCACTGATAACTAGCTAAAACTCCTTGAAACACTACATTTTATGTGTTTATAGCACTATATAAGTAAAACTACTTGTATATATACAAGAACGCTACAGTTTAGAAGAAACTATGAAAAACGCTTGCAATATACCCGATATATCACAATAATAACCTCTTACTCTTCCTATTTAATAGCTTATGTTATGTAGGCTACTTATAGGTTGCAAATTATTCTAAAAAGAGGATTTTTTACTTCAATTTGTAGGAAACAGCTATATATCACCGCTAAATAGCTAATATCATTGAAAACACTACATTTTATGGGTTTATAATCAATATGTTAGTTAAGCTACTTGTATATATACAATAAGCTACAGTCTTACAGACAACTATGAAAACGCTTGCAATAACCGTTTATAATCACATAATTACCTCTTACTCTTCTATTTAATAGTTAATGTAATGTAAGCTACTTATAGGTGCAAATTATTCTAAAAAGAGGCATTTATGACTTCAATTTGTAGAAAACGGCCAGATATCACTGATAACTAGCTAAATCATTGAAAACCTAATTTTTATGGGTTTATGCATATAATAAGTAAACTACAGGTACTTATACAATAACGCTACAGTTTACAAGAAACATATGAAAAACATTTGCAATATAACCGTTATAAATCACAATAATAACCTCTTACTGCTTCTATTTAATAGCTTAAAAGTAATGTAAGCTACTTATAGGTGCAAATTTATTCTAAAAAAAGATTTTTATACTTCAATTTGTAGGAAAACAGCTATATATAACTGATAAGTACTAAAATCATTGAACCACTACATTTTATGGGTTTATTAGCATATATAAGTAAACTACTTGTATATATACAATAACCCTACAGTTATTAGAAACTATGAAAAACGCTTGCATATACCTTTATATCACATTAAATAATTATCCTTACTCTTCTATTTAATAGCTTAATGTAATTAATCAACTTATAGGTCAAATTATTCTCAAAGACGATTTTATACTTCAATTTGTAGGAAAACAGCTATATATCACCGATAAATAGCTATATCATTCTCAAAACACTACATTTTTGTGGGTTTATAGCAATAGAATAGTAAAACTACTTGTATGTATCATAACTTTACTTTTAGAAGAAACTATGACAAACGCTTGCAATATACACGTTTAATCACACATAAGAACTTCTTACCATGCTATTTAATTAGCTTAAATGTAATGTAAGCTACTTATATTGTGTAAATTATTCGAAAAAAAGGATTGGTATCTTCAATTTGTAGGCAAACCAGCTATATATCACCGATAAACTAGCTAAATCATTGAATAGACACATTTTGAGGGTATAAGCTTATCATAAGTAAATTCCTTCTATTAACGATATAACACTACAATTAAAAAGAACTCTTAAAACACGTATAATTACATTGTTCACAATATAGAGTCTCATACTCCTATTATAAGCCCCCTTACAGTAGTTTAAATAGCAATTTCTAACGAAAACAACTAATTTCCACATTTTGAATTTCTCTATCAAAAAGGGCTGAATATGTCATTTCGACATGTTTTTGCCCTTCAAAATACCTTAAACACTTGGAAAAACGTTGTTATTAAGAATAGAAATTGATAACATAAATTACATAAAAATACATATTTAAGCTCATAATTTGTAAAATATTGTTGTGTAAAAGTGTCTGATCATGTCAAATTTCGACATTTTTAGGCTTTCAAATACATTAAAACACTTAAAAAACGTTGTTTTTAAGATTAAAATTGATACCTAAAATTCATGAAAAATACATATTTTTAGCTTATAACATTGTAAAAATATAGTTTGTGGAATGCTGATATGTAAAATTTCGACATTTTTTTGCATTCCAAAAATACATTAAAATTCTTGAAAAAACATTGTTTTTGGATTAGAAATTGATATCTACATTTCCATGAAAAATACTATTTTTAGCTTATCATATTTTGTAAAGATATTGTAACAAATATAAAAGCTATTACCGACGAATAAAGAAATAATACTTCAAATTTGTAGAAAAAACCAATCTTCA
Organism: Chionoecetes opilio; assembly: GCA_016584305.1. Lineage (NCBI taxonomy): Eukaryota > Metazoa > Arthropoda > Malacostraca > Decapoda > Majidae > Chionoecetes > Chionoecetes opilio. The sequence goes on from JACEEZ010022621.1 coordinate 22,952, forward strand.
CTGATCGCTAGCTAAATCATTGAAAACACTACATTTTATGGTTTATGCAATATGATGCTTTAAAATTACTTGTATATCTACAAAACGCTAGAGTTTTACAGAAAACTAATGAAAACGCTTGGCAATATACCCGTTCATATCACACATAAATAACCTATTGCCTCTACTATTATTAGCTTAATGTAATTTAAACCTCTTATAGGTTCAAACTATTCTAAAAGACGATTTTTATACTTCCATTTTGTAGGAAAACAGCTATATATCACCGATAATAGCTTAATATCTTGAAACACACTACTTTTAATGGGTTTATAGCAATATAAATAAGTAAAACGACTTTTATATATACATAAACGCTATATTTTAGAAGAAACTATGAAAAACGCTTGCAATATACCGTTATATCACAATAAAGACCCTCTTACTCTTCTATGAATAGCTTAATGTAATGTAAGCTCTTTATGGTGCAAATTATTCTAAAGGGATTTATACATCATTTGCTAGGAAACAGCGCTATAATCACAGATAAATAGCTAATATCATTGAAAACACTACATTTTATGGGTTTATAAGCAATAAATAAGTAGAAACTACTTGTAATTATACAATAACGCTACAGTTTAGAAGAAGATATGAAAACCTTTGCATATACCGTTTTTCAATAAATATCCTCGTACTCTTCTATTTAATAGCTAATGTAATGTAAGCTGCTTATAGGTGCAATTATTCTAAAAAGAGTATTTCATACTTCAATTTGGTAGGAAAACAGCTATATATCATCCGGATAAATAGCCTAATTTATTGAAAAACACTACGTTTTAATGGGTTTATAGCATATTTTAAGTAAACTGCTTTATTATGCAATACCTTACGTTTTATAAGAACTATGAAAACGCTTGCAATATACCGTTATATCACAATAAATACCCTCTTACTCTTCTATTTATTAGCTTAATGTACTTTTAAGCTACTTATATACGTCCAATTATTCTAAAAAGTATTGTAATGCTTCATTTGTAGGAAACACTAATATATCAACCGATAACTAGCAAAATCTTGAAAAGAACACATTTTGAGGTATAAAATCATTATCATCGGTAATTCCTTCTATTAATGATATAACCTACAATTAAAAGAACTATGAAAAACCGTATAATATACAATTGTATCACAACTATATTCTCAAACTCGCTATTCTAACTTACATTAGATTAAAATAGCAATTTCTAATGAAATACACTATAATTCCACATTTTGAATTTTCTCTATAAAAAAAACACCTAGCTGAATAATGTCAATTTTCGACAATTTTTTTAGCCCTCCAAAAATACATTAAACAACTTGAAAAACGTTGTTTCTAAGATTAAATAGATACATAATACTCATGGAAAATACACATTTTAAGCTCATAATATTGTAAAATAAGTTGTGTAAAAGTGCTGAATAATGTCAAATTTTCGACATTTTTTAGGCTTTCAAAACATTAATACTTGGAAAAACTTTGTTTTTAAGATTCAATTGATACCTAAATTTCATTCATGAAAACTACATATTTTAGCTCATAACATTGTAAATAATTGTTAAAAGTGCTGAATAATGTCGAATTTCGACATTTTTTAGCCCTTCAAAATACATTAAGATACTTGAAAACTTGTTTTTAGGAGTAAAAGTGATATCTAATTTTTCGAAAATACATATTTTTTAGCTATTAATTTTGTAAAAATATAGTTGTAGTAAATATAACAAAGCTATTTAGCTACAGATATAAAGAAATATATTCAATTTGGTAAAAAACAACTCTTCATGATACTAGCTAAAATCATTGAACACTACACTACATTTTAAGGTTTATAGCCTATGATAAGTAAAAACTAACTTGTATATAATACAATAACGCTACAGTTTTTACAGGAAACTATGAAAAACCGCTGTGCAATATACCGTTATAATCACAATAAAGTAACCTCTTACACTTCTATTAATAGCTTAAAGTAATGTCAGCTACTTATAAGGTGCAATTCTTCAAAAAAAAGATTTTTATACTTCAATTTGTAGGAAACAGCTATATATCACTGATAACTATTTAAATCATTGACACACTACATTTTTATGGTTTTTTAGCAATGATAATAGTTAAACTACTTGTAATATATACGATAAACGCTACAGTTTAGAAGAAACTATGAAAAACCTTGCAATATACCGTTATGATCCACATTAAATAATATATTATTCTTCTATTTAATAGCTTATGTAATGAATCAACTTATAGGTGCAAATTATTATAAAAAGAGGATTTTATCTTCAATTTGTAGAAAACAGCTATATTATGCACCGATAATAGCTATTTATCATTGAAACACTACCTATAGTGGTTTATAGCAATAGTATAGTAAACTATTTGTATATTATACATACACTTCCAGTTTACAAGAACTAATGAAAAACGCTTGCAATATACGTTATATAGCATAAATAGCCTCTTACTCTTCTATTTAATAGCTTAATGTAATGTAGCTACTTATAGGTGCTAAATTATTCTAAAAAGATGATTTTTTATCTTCATTTGTAGGAAAACCGCTATATATCACTGATTCTAGCTAAACATTGAAATACATACATTTTATGGGTTTTTATGCAATATAAATAAAGTAAAACTACTTGTAAATATATACAAAAGAACGCTACAGTTTGAAGAAAATATGAAAACGCTTTCATTATGGCCGGTATATCACATAAATTACCTCTTACTCTTCTTTTAATAGCTTAATCAATGTAGCTACTTATGGTGCAAATTATTCTAAAACGGGATTTTATACTTCAATTTGTAGGAAAAAACAGCTATATATCACCGATAAATAGCTATATCATTGAAAACACTACATTTTATGGGTTTATAAACATATGTATAAGTAAACTACTTGTATCATACAATAACCGCTACATTTACAGCAACTATGAAAACCGCTTGCAATTACCGTTTTATCACAATAAAAAACCTATTACTCTTCTATTATTAGCTTAATGTAATGTAGGATACGTTTTTTTTTTTTTAGTAGGTTCAAATTATCTAAAAAAAGGTTGTATACTTCAATTTTGTAGGAACAGCTATATCTCACCGATAATATAGCTAATATCATTGGAAAAACACTCATTTTATGGGTTATATAGCAAATATGATAAGTAAAACTAAACTTGTATATATACAATAACGCTTAACAGTTTTACAAGAAACTAGGAAAACGCTTGCAATATAACGTTATATGCACATATAAATAACTCTTACTCCTTCTATTTAATAGCTTAACGTAATTTAAGCTATTATAGTGCAATTATATCTAAACAGAGATTTTATACTTCAATTTGTAGGAAAACAGATACATATCACTGATACTAGCTAAAATCATTGAAAACACTACATTTTATGTGTGTTATAAGCAAATAATAGTAAAACTAATTGTAGTAGACAATAACGCTACAGTTTAGAAGAAACTAATGAAAAACGCTTGCAAATCCGTTATATTCACAATAAATAACCTCTTACTCTTCTATTTAATAGCTTTATGTACTGTAAGCTACTTATGGTGCAATTATTTCTAAAAAGAGGATTGTATAACTTCAATTGTAGTAAAAACAGCTATAGATCACCGATAGATTAGCTAATCTCAATTGAAACACTACATTAATATGGTTATATCAATATGTTAAGTAAAACTACTTGTATAATACAATACGCGACAGTTTAAAGAACCTAGAAAACGCTTGCAATAATACCGTTATAGATATATCACAATAATAGCCTCTTACTCTTCTATGTAATAGCTTAATGTAATGTAAGCTCCTTATAGTGCATATTATTCTCAAAAGAGAATTTATACTTGCAGTTGTAGGAAACAGCCATATATCACGATAACTACTCAATCATTGAAAACACTACCTTTTATGGTTTATGCAATATAATAGTAAACTACTTGTATATATACATTAACGCTAACAGTTTAGAAGAACTATGAAAAACGCTTGCAATATACCGTTATATCACAATAAATAACCTCATCTCTCTATTTAATAGTCGTAATGTATGTAAGCTACTATATAGGTTGCAATATTCTAAAAAGGATTTTATACTTCAATAGTAGGAAACATCTATATATCACCGATATAGCTATATCATTCAAAACACTACGTTTTTATAGGTTTTTAGCATATGGTAAGTAAACTCGCGTGTACTGTTCTAACCTTACGTTTATAAGAAACTAATGACACGCTTGAAATATACCGTTATATGACCATAAATACCCTCCTCCTCGTCTATTTATTAGCTTAATGTTAATTTTAAGCTACTTATACGTCCAAATTATTCTAAAAAAGGATTGTATGCATTCAAGTTTGTAGGAAACAACTATATATCAACCGGAAATAGCTAAACTCAGTGAAAAGAATCAATTTGAGGATATAAAGCATTATCATAGGTCAAATTCCTTCTATTATGATATAACACTACAATTATAATAAACTATGAAAACACCGTATAATTACAATTGTATCAAAATCTAGTCCTCAAACTCTATTATAAGCTTGACATTAGATTAATAGCAATTATTTCTTCTATGAAAATACTATATTCCACATTTTGGCATTTCTCTATCCAAAAAAAGATCTGATAATGTCATTTTTTCGAATTTTTTAGCCTTTTCAAAAGACATTAAAACCTATTCTAAAAAACGTTGTTTCGAAGAGTAAAATAGCTACATAATTTTCATTAAAAATACACATTTTTATTATTGTAAAAATATACGTTTGTGTAAACGTGCTGAATAATGTCAAATTTCGACATTTTTTAGGCTTTCAAAAAAACATTAAAATACTTGGAAAACGTTTTTTTAAGATTAAAATTGATACCTAAATTTCCATGAAAAATATATATTTTTAGCTCATAACATTGTAAAATATAGTTGTGTAAAAGTGCTGAATGATGTCTAATTTCGACATTTTTTAGCCCTGTCAAAATACATTAAAATACTTGAAAAAAACATTGTTTTTTAAGATTAAATTGATATCTTTTTCATGAAAATACATATTTTTTAGCTATTAATTTTGTAATATATTGTAGCAAATTAAAAAGCTATTTAGCTACAGATATGAAATATACTTCAATTTGTAAGAAAAAAAAAACTCTTCACTGATATTAGCTAACATCTTGAAAACACTACATTTTATGGGTTTATAGCAATTATGATAAGTAAACTACTTGTTATATACAATAACGCTTACAGTTTAACCGGAAACTATGAAAAAACGCTTGCAATATAGCCGTTATATCACAATAATAACCTCTTGTACTCTTCTATTTATAGCTAAAGTGAATGTAGCTACTTATAGGTTCAAATTTATTCTAAAAAAGGATTTTAAACTTCAATTTGTTAGGAAACAGCTATTATCACTGATACCTAGCTCAAATCATTGAACAGACTAATTTTAAAGGGGGTTTTATAGCATATAATAGTAAAACTACTTTGTATATCTACATAACGCTACAGTTTAGAAGAAACTATGAAAAACGCTTGCAATAGACCGTTTATATCCACAATAAAGAACCCTTTCTCTTCTACTTTATTAGCTTAATGTAATGTAAGCTACTTTAGGTGTAAATTATTCTAAAAAAAAAGATTGTATACTTCAATTTGTAGTCAACAGCTTTATATCACCGATAACTGAACTAGCTAAAATCATTGAAAGAACACACATTTTGAAGGTATAAGGCATTATCTAATGTAGATTCCTTTTATTATGATGAACACTACAATTAAAAAGAACATGAAAACCGTATAATATACAATTGTATCACATATAGAGTTTTCAAACTCCAGATTATAAGCTTACAGTATTTAAATAGCACTTTCTAACGAAAACAACTATAATTCCACATTTTGAAAATCTCTATCATAAAAAGTGCTGAATAATGTCATTTTCGAATTTTTTTGCCCTTCAAAAATACATAAAACACTTGAAAAAACGTTGTTTTTTTTTTTTTTTAAATTGAAAGAAATAAATTGATAAATTAAATTACATGAAAAAATACATATTTTAAGCTCATAATATTGTAAAATCTAGTTGTGTACAAGTGCTGAATAATGTCAAATTTCGACATTTTTTTAGGCTTTCAAAATCATTAACACTTGAAAAACATTGTTTTTAAGATTAAATTGAATACCTACTTTCATTAAAAATACATATTTTTAGCTCATAACATTGTAAAATATAGTATTGTAAAGTGCTGAATATGTAAAATTTCGACGTTATTTAGCATTTCACAAATACATTAATTCTTGAAAAACTTGTTTTTAGGATTGAAAATTGCTTATCTAAATTCATGAAAAAAAATTTAACAAATGTTATTTTTTTAGCTATTATTTTGTAAAAATATAGTTAACAAATATAAAACTATTTACCTACAGATATAAGAATATACTTCAATTTTGTAGAAAAAACCAATCTTCACTGATTAACTAAGCTAAATCATTGAAACCTACATTTATGGGTTTTATAGCATATGATAAGTAAAACTATTTGTATATATACAATACGCTAAGTTTTACAAGAAACGATGAAAACGCTTGCATATACCGTTATTATCAATAAATAGCCTCTTACTCTTCTATTAATAGCTTATGTAATGTAAGCTAAGTAATAGGTGCAAATTATTCTAAAAGAGGATTTTAAATACTATCAATTTCGTAGGAAAACAGCTATATATCCTGATAACTATCTAAAATCATTGAAAACTACTTACAATTTTATGGAGTTTATAGCAATATAATAAAGTACAATACTTGTATATTATACCATAACGCTACAGTTTAGAATAACTATTAAAACGCTTGCAATTGCCGTTTATAATCTACAATAAATAACCTCTTTACTCTTCTTTTAATAGCTTAATGCAATGGTATCTACTTATAATAGGTTCAAATTATTCTAAAAAGAAGGATTTTATACTTCAATTTGTAGGAAAGACAGTTTATATCACCGATAGTAGCTTATCATTTAAACACTACATTAATGGGTTTTTAGCAATAATGTTAAGTACAACTACTTGTGTAATACAATAACGCTACAGTTTACAAGAAATTATGAAAACGCTTGCAATATAACCGTTATATCATAATAAATAACCTAGTTACTCTTGCTATTTAATAGCTTAATGTAATGTAGCTATTATAGGTGCAAATTAATTCTCAAAAGCGAGATTTATATACTTCAATTTGTAGGAAAACACTATATATCACTTATACCTAGCTAAAGTCATGAAAACACTAATTTTTATGTGTTTATAGAATATAATAAGTAAAACTACTTGTTATATACATACCACAGTTTACAAGAAACTTGAAAAACGCTTGCATATACCGTTAATTCACAATAAATATCCTCTTACGTCTTTCATTTAATTAGCTGAATGTAATGTAAGCTACTTATAGGTGCAAATTAATCTATAAAGATTTTTTATAACTTCAATTTTGTAGAAAACATCTATATATCCCGATAGATAGCTAATAATCTTGACAACACTACATTATTGGGTTATTCAATATGTTAAGAAAAACTACTTTGTATATATACATAACGCTACAGTTTACAAGAAACCTATGAAAACGCTTGCAATATACCGTTATATCACAATAATAACTATTGCTCTTCTATTTATAAGCTTACGTAATGTAAAGCTACTTCATGGTGCAAATTATTTAAAAAAAAGGATTTATACTTGTATTTGTAGGAAAACTGCTATATTCACCGATACTAAGCTAAACATCATTGAAAAAACACAATTTGGGTATAAAGCATTATCATACGGTAAATTTCCTTCTATTAATGATAAACACACAATTAACGCAACTATCAAAAAACGGTAATATACACTTGATCACAATATAGAGTCGCAAAACTCCTATTATAAGCTTACAGTAGTTTAAAATATCCATTTCTACGAAAGCAACATATAATACCACATTTTAATTTCTGTACAAAAAAGGGCTGAATATGTCAATTTTCGTCATTTTTTAGCCTTCAAAAATACATTAAAACACTTTAAAAACTTGTTTCTAAGATTAAAATTGATACATAATTTTCATTAAAAAATCCATATTTTCAGCTCATAATATTGTAAATATATTTTGTGGTAAAATTGCTTGCTAATGTCAATTTCGACTTTTTTAAGCTTTCAAAATACATTAAAATACTTGGAAAAACGTTGTTTTTAACGAGTAAAATTGATATTTAAATTTCCTGAAAAATACCATATTTTTAGCTATTAATTTTGTAAATAGAGTTGTAGCAATATAAAAGCTATTTACTACAGATGTCGAAATATCCTTCAATTGGTAGAAAAATTACTTTTCACTGGGGGGATAACTAGCGGAAATCATGAGAAACCTACATTTTATGGGTTTATAGCAATTATGATAGTAAAACTATTGTATATATACAATAACGCTAAGTTTAAAGAACTATGAAAACGCTTGCATATACTGTTATATAGCAACATAAGCCTCTTACTCTTCTATTTAATAGCTTAAGGTATGTAATCTACTTTGGTGCAATTATTCTAAAAAAGGATTTTATACTTCAATTTTGTAGGAACAGCTATATATCACTGATACTAGCTAAATAATTGAAAACACGACATTTTATGGTTTATAGCAATAACTAAGTAAAATACTTGTATATATACAATAACGCTAACCGTTTTCAGAAGAACTATGAAAAAAGCGCTTTCTTTGCTAGTTATATCACAATAAATAACCTCTTACTCTTCTATTTAATAGCTTAATGCAATGTAAGCTACTTATAGGTGCAAATTATTCTAAAAAGAGGATTTTATACTTCAATTTGTAGGAAAACAGTTATATATCACCGATAGATAGCTAATATCATTGAAAACACTACATTATATGGGTTTATAGCAATATGTTAAGTAAAACTACTTGTATATATACAATAACGCTACAGTTTACAAGAAATTATGAAAAACGCTTGCAATATACCGTTATATCATAATAAATAACCTATTACTCTTCTATTTAATAGCTTAATGTAATGTAAGCTACTTATAGGTGCAAATTATTCTCAAAAGAGGATTTTATACTTCAATTTGTAGGAAAACAGCTATATATCACTGATAACTAGCTAAAATCATTGAAAACACTACATTTTATGGGTTTATAGCAATATAATAAGTAAAACTACTTGTATATATACAATAACGCTACAGTTTACAAGAAACTATGAAAAACGCTTGCAATATACCGTTATATCACAATAAATATCCTCTTACTCTTCTATTTAATAGCTTAATGTAATGTAAGCTACTTATAGGTGCAAATTAATCTAAAAAGATTATTTTATACTTCAATTTGTAGGAAAACAGCTATATATCACCGATAGATAGCTAATATCATTGAAAACACTACATTATATGGGTTTATATCAATATGTTAAGAAAAACTACTTGTATATATACAATAACGCTACAGTTTACAAGAAACTAGGAAAAACGCTTGCAATGTACCGTTATATCACAATAAATAACCTATTGCTCTTCTATTTATTAGCTTAATGAAATGAAAGCTATTTATAGGTGAAAATTAATCAAAAAATGATTTTTTATACTTCAATTTGTAAAAACAGCTATATATAAACCATAATACTAATACATTGAAAACCAAACTTTTATGGTTTTTTTATATCAATATGTTAAGTAAAACAAATTGTATTATACAAAAACCTACAGTTTAAAAAGGAAACTATAAAAAACGCTTGCAATATACCGTTATATCAAAATAAATAACCTCTTCTCTTCAAATTTTAATAGCTTAATGAAATTTAAAGAAATTTATGGGTTAAAATTTAAATTTCAAATAAAAAGGATTTTATACTTAAATTTGTGGGAAAAACAGCTATATTCACCGTAATAGCTATTACTTGAAACCAAAATTTTTGGGTTTTTAATAGAAAAATATGGTAAGTAAAACTGCTTGTTTTTATATCAATTTCCCGCTACATTTTAAATAAAAAACCCTAAAAAAAAACGTTTGCAATATATTGTTATTTCCAATAAAAAACCCTCTTACTCTTCTTTTTATTAGCTTAATGTAATGTAAGCAAACTTATAGGTGAAAATTTAAAATCTAAAAAGTTTATTTTATACTTAAATTTTGGGAAAAACCAGCTATATATCACCGATAATAGCTAATTCATTAAAAAACACTACATTATATGGTTTATACCCAAAAATTTTAAAAGAAAAACCCACTTGTATATATACAAAAACCCCTAAAGTTTAAAAGAAACTATAAAAAACGCTTGCAATACCGTTAATCAAAATAAAAAACCCCTCTTACTCTTCTTTTTAAATAGCTTAATGTAATTTTAACTACTTATGGGTGAAAATTATTCTAAAAAGAGGATTTTAACTTAAATTTTGTGGGAAAAACAGCTTTTATATCACCGATAAATAGCTAATATCTTAAAAAACACTACTTTTTTAGGGGTTTTGGGCAAATAAAAAGTAAAACTTTTCCTTGTAATATATAAAATAACGCAAAACATTTGAAAAACTATAAAAAAACCTTGCAATAAAACCGTTATATCAAAATTAAATATCCTCCAAATTCTTCTATTTAATAGCTTTGTAATGAAAAGCTTTTTATAGGTGCAAATTAACCCTAAAAAGATTATTTTATATTTTAAATTTTTGTGGGAAAAACAGCTATATATCCCCGAAATAGCAAATACCCTTTGGAAACCACTACATTTTTGGGTTTTATAAAAATATTTAAGAAAAACCTACTTGTATATATACAATAACGCTACAGTTTCCAAAAACTATAAAAAAGGGTTGCAATATACCGTTTATCACAATAAAATAACCCTTACTCTTCTATTTAATACTTAATGTAATGAAAGCTACTTATAGGGGGCAAATTATTCTAAAAAGAGGATTTTTTTATTTTAAATTTTGTAGGAAAACAGCCATATTTTTCCCTGATAACTAGCAAAAAATCATTGAAAACACTACATTTTATGGGTTTATAGAAATATAATAAAAAAACTCTTGTATATTACAATAACGCTACGTTTTCCCAAAAAAACATAAAAACATTTGCAAAAAACCTTTTATTTTAGAAATAAATACCCCTTTTTACCTTCTATTTAATAGTTTAATGTAAGGGTAACTATTTTATATTTCCCAAAATTATTCAAAAAAGAGGTTTTTACTTAAAATTTGAAAGGAAAAACGCTATATATACCCGATAACTATAAAATCTTGAAAAAACTACTTTTTTGGGGTTTATAGAAATATGGAAAAGAAAAACTGCTTGTATATATACAATAACGTTTACAGTTTATAAAAAACTATAAAAAACGCTTGCAATATACCTTATTTTCACAATAAATACCCTTTTACTCTTCTATTACTGTTTAAATGTAATGTAAGCCCCTTTATACGCCCAAAAATTATTCAAAAAAAAGGATTGTATCTTTCATTTGTGGGAAAAACAACCAAAATACCCCCGAAAAACTAGTTTAAAACCCATTGAAAAGAACACTTTTTAGGGAAATAAAGCATTTCATAAGGAAAATTTCCTTCTTTAATAAATAAACACTACAATTAAAAAAACTTTTAAAAAGCCTTTAATAAAAACCCAATTGTATCCCCAATATAGTCTCAAACTCCCTATTAAAAAGCTTACGTAAATTAAAATAGCAATTTCTAATAAAAACAACTAAAATTCCCAAACATTTTTGAATTTCTCTACCCCAAAAAAAGACCCTGAAAAAAGGGTTTATTTTCGGGCATTTTTTACCTTCAAAAAAAACATTAAAACATTGAAAAAATGTTGTTTCTAAGATTAAAAATTTATATATAATTTCATGAAAAAAAAAATTTTTGCTCATAATAAATTTTAAAAAATAGTTTTGTGAAAATTTCTGAATTAAAGTCAAAATTTTGAAATTTTTTAGGCTTTCAAAAATACATTAAAATACTTGGAAAAAACGTTGTTTTTTAAGATTAAAATTGATACCTAAAAATTTTATGAAAATACATAATTTTTTCTCATAACATTGTAAAAAATAGTTTTTAAAAGTGCTGAAAAATGTCCCAATTTCGACATTTTTTTGCCCTTCCCCAAAAAACATTTTAAAAAACTTGAAAAAAAATTGTTTTTTAAAATTAAAAATTTATATCTAATTTTCATGAAAAATACATATTTTTTTGCTATTAATTTTTTGTAAAATAAGTTTAAACAATTATAAAAAAAAATTTTTGCTTTCAGGGTATAAAGAAATACTTCAATTTGTGAAAGAAAAAAAATCTTCCCAAAGATAAATTCTAAATTTATTGAAAAAAACTACATTTAAAGGGGGTTTTAGGGGTTATGATAGTAAAAATTTTTGTTAATTTACAATAAAAGCTAAAAGTTTACAAAAAACTATGAAAAACGCTTGCAATAAAACCCTTATATCACAAAAAAAACCTCTTACCCTTCTATTTAATAGCTTAAAGTAAAGTAAGCTACTTATAGGGGCAAATTATTCTAAAAAAAGGGTTTTATACTTCAATTTGTAGGAAAAAAAGCTATATATCACTGATAACTTTCTAAAAACTTGAACACATTTCATTTTGTGGGTTTTTTAGCAAAATAATAAGTAAAAAACTTTTATATATACAATAACGCTACAGTTTTTGGGGAAAAAACTATTAAAAACCCCTGCAATAACCGTTATTCCAATAAATAACCTTTTACTCTTCTTTTAATAGCTTAATGGGAAAGTAACTACTTATAGGTTTCAAATTTTTCTAAAAAGAAAGGGTTTTTTAAATTCAAATTTTTAGGGAAAAAACTATATATAACCCCCAAATGCTTAAAATCATAGAAAAACACTTTTTTGGGTTTATAAACAAAAAATAAGTAAAAATCTTGTATAATTCAAAAACGCTACTTTTAGAAAAACTATGAAAAAAAATTGGGAATATACCGTTATATCACAATAAATATCCTCTTACCTTTTATTTAATACTTAAGGGAATGTAAAACTACTTATAGGTTTCAAAATTAACTAAAAAAAATTTTTTTTTACTTCAATTTGTAGGAAAACACTATAAAAACACCGATAGATAGCCCAATATAAATTTAAAACCTACATTATATGGGGTTTTTATCATATGTTAAATAAAACTACTTTTATATATAAATAACGCTACAGTTTTCAAGAAAAATAAAGAAAAAAGCTTGCAAAATACCGTTAATCACAATAAAAAACCTCTTACTCTTCTATTTAATAGCTTAATGTTTAAAGTTTAAACTACTTTTTAGGTGCCCCAAATTTTTTCTAAAAGAGGATTTTATACTTTAATTTGTAAAGGGAAAAAAGCTTTTATATTCCCCGATAAATAGCTATTATCATTTAAAACCCCTACATTTTATGGGTTTTTTAGCAATATGGTAAATAAAACTTTCTTTGTTATATACAAAAACGCTACAGTTTTTTTAAGAAACTATAAAAACGCTTGCAAAATACTGGGTTTTCCAATAAATCCCCTTACTCTTCTATTTATTAGCTTAATGTAATTTAAGCACTTATGGGGGCAAATTAAACTAAAAAGATTTTTTTTACTTCATTTGTAGGAAAAGGGACTATATATCAACCCCATAGATACAAAATCCCTTGAAAAAACTACTTTTTATGGGGTTTTTACAAAATGGGTTAAATAAAATCCCTTTTTATTACAAAAACGCTTTCAGTTTACAAGAAACATTTTAAAAAGCTTGCAATATAAACCCTTTTTCAAAATAAATAAACCCCTTACTCTTCTATTTTAAAAGCTTTAAAGGGAATGTAAACTACTTATGGGGCAATTATTCTAAAAAGAGGGGGGTTTTTTACTTCAAATTTTTAGGAAAACAACTTTTAAAACACCGAAAATTTGCTTAAAATTTTGAAAACACACATTTTATGGGTTTTAAAAGCAATATAATAATTAAAAATACTTGTTATTAAAACAAAACGCCCACCCCCTTAGAAAAACTATGAAAAACGCTTGCAAATTAAACCCTTATAAACACAATAAATATCCTCTTTCTCTTCTTTTAAAAGCTTAAAAGTAAATTTTCAAACTACTTATAGGTTCAAAATTTAAACTAAAAAGATTATTTTATCTTCAATTTGTAGGAAAACAGCTATATATCACCGATAGATAGCTAATATCATTTTAAAAAACTACATTTTGGGTTTATATCAATAGTTAAGTAAAACTACTTGTAAATATACAATAAAAGCTACAGTTTCAAGAAACCCCAGAAAAACGGTTGCAATATACCGTTTTATCCCCAAAAAATTTAAACCTCTTATCTTCCCATTTAAAAGCTTAATTTTTGTAAGCTACTTATAGGTGCAAATTAAATTTAAAAAAAAGGTTTTATTACTTTTAATTTGTAAAGGGAAAAAAAACTATATTCACCCATAACTAAACTAAAAAATTGAAAAAAACTACATTTTTATTTGGGGTTTTTAAACAAAAATAATAAGTAAAACCCACTTGTTTTATATCAATAACGCTACAGTTTACAAAAAACTATGAAAAAAGCTTGCAATATACCGGGTTTTATCACAATAAATAAACCCCTTTTTTCTAATTAATAGCTTAATGTTTACTCTTCTATTTAATAGCTTAATGTAATGTAAGCTACTTATAGGGGCAAATTATTCTAAAAAGAGGATTTTATACTTCAATTTGTAGGAAAACAGCTATATATCACCGATAACTAGCTAAAATCATTGAAAACACTACATTTTATGGGTTTATAGCAATATGGTAAGTAAAACTGCTTGTATATATACAATAACGCTACAGTTTATAAGAAACTATGAAAAACGCTTGCAATATACCGTTATATCACAATAAATACCCTCTTACTCTTCTATTTACTAGCTTAATGTAATGTAAGCTCCTTATACGTCCAAATTATTCTAAAAAAAGGATTGTATACTTCAATTTGTAGGAAAACAACCATATATCACCGATAACTAGCTAAAATCATTGAAAAGAACACATTTTGAGGGTATAAAGCATTATCATAAGGTAAATTCCTTCTATTAATGATATAACACTACAATTAAGAAGAAACTATGAAAAGCACGTATAATATACAATTGTATCACAATATAGTCTCAAACTCCTATTATAAGCTTACAGTAGATTAAAATAGCAATTTCTAATGAAAACAACTATAATACCACATTTTGAATTTCTCTATCAAAAAAAGAGCTGAATAAAGTTTATTTTCGACATTTTTTAGCCCTTCAAAAATACATTAAAACACTTGAAAAAATGTTGTTTCTAAGATTAAAATTGATATATAATTTTCATGAAAAATACACATTTTAAGCTCATAATATTGTAAAATATAGTTGTGTAAAAGTGCTGAATAATGTCAAATTTCGAAATTTTTTAGGCCTTCAAAAATACATTAAAATACTTGGAACAACGTTGTTTTTAAGATTAAAATTGATACCTAAATTTCATGAAAAATACATATTTTTAGCTCATAACATTGTAAAATATAGTTGTGTAAAAGTGCTGAATAATGTCTAATTTCGACATTTTTTAGCCCTTCAAAAATACATTAAAATACTTGAAAAAACATTGTTTTTAAGATTAAAATTGATATCTAATTTTCATGAAAAATACATATTTTTAGCTATTAATTTTGTAAAATATAGTTGTAGCAATTATAAAAAGCTATTTAGCTACAGATATAAAGAAATATACTTCAATTTGTAGAAAAAAAAAACTCTTCAATGATAACTAGCTAAAATCATTGAAAACACTACATTTTATGGGTTTATAGCATTATGATAAGTAAAACTACTTGTATATATACAATAACGCTACAGTTTACAGGAAACTATGAAAAACGCTTGCAATATACCGTTATATCACAATAAATAACCTCTTACTCTTCTATTTAATAGCTTAAAGTAATGTAAGCTACTTATAGGTGCAAATTATTCTAAAAAAAGGATTTTATACTTCAATTTGTAGGAAAACAGCTATATATCACTGATAACTAGCTAAAATCATTGAACACATTACATTTTGTGGGTTTATAGCAATATAATAAGTAAAACTACTTGTATATATACAATAACGCTACAGTTTAGAAGAAACTATGAAAACCGCTTGCCATATACCGTTATTAAAATCACAATAAATAACCTTTTACTCTTCTATTAAATAGCTTAATGTAATGTCAGCTACTTATAAGGTGCAAATTATTCTAAAAAGAGGATTTTATAGTTCTTCACTTTGTAGAAAAAAACAGACTATATAATCACCGATAAATAGCTAATATCCATAGAAAACACTACATTTTTTATGGGTTTATAGCAATATAATAAGTAAAGACTACTTGTATATATACAAGAACGCTACATTTAGAAGAAACTATGAAAACGCTTGCAATAAAAACCGTTATATCACAATAAATATCCTCTTACTCTCTATTTAATGCTTAATGTAATGTAAGCTACTTTATAGGTGCAAATTAATCTAAAAAGATATATTTTATACTTCAATTTGTAGAAAACAGCTATCTATCCCGATAGATAGCTAATATCATTGAAACACGTCAATTTTGGGTTTATATCAATATGTTTAAGTAAACTACTTTGTAATATATACAATAAAG
Source organism: Chionoecetes opilio (assembly GCA_016584305.1). Classification (NCBI taxonomy): domain Eukaryota; kingdom Metazoa; phylum Arthropoda; class Malacostraca; order Decapoda; family Majidae; genus Chionoecetes; species Chionoecetes opilio. Next base: position 39,709 of record JACEEZ010022621.1, read on the forward strand.
CTACAGTTACAAAGAACCTATGAAAACGCTTTGCAATTGCCGTTATATCACAATAAATAAAACCTCTTACTCTCTATTAATAGGCTTAATGTAATGTAAGCTACTTATCGGTGCAAATTCTTCTAAAAGAGGAGTTTATACTTCAATTTGTAGAAAAATGCTATATTATCACCGATAAATAGCTATTATCATTGAAAAAAACTACAGTTTATGGTTTATAGCAATATGGTAAAGTAAAACTGCTTGAATATATACAATAAGCGCTACAGTTTATAAGAAACTATGAAAAAAACGCTTTGCAATATCTTTATATCACAAATAAATACCCTCTTACTCTTCTATTTATTATCCTAGCTTAATGTATATGTAAGCTACTTATAGGTGCAAATTAATCTAAAAAGATTATTTTTATACTTCCAATTTGTAGGAAAGGGCAGCTATATATCACCGATAGATAGCTAATATCATTGAAAACACTACATTATATGGGTTTATATCAATAATGTTAAGTAAAACTACTTGTTATAACAATAACCCTACAGTGTTTTACAAAAACTATGAAAACGCTTGGCAATATAACCGTTATGATCACAATAAATAACCTCTTACTCTTCTATTTTAATAGCTTATGATGTAAGCTACTTATAGGTGCAATTATTCTAAACAGAGGATTTTATACTTCAATTTGGAGAAAAACAGCTATATATCACGATCAATAGCTAATATCATTGAAACACTACATTTTATGGGTTTATAGCAATATAATAGTAAAACTACTTGGGGGTAGTATATACAATAACGCTACAGGTTGAAGAAACTATGAAAAACGCTTGCAATATACCGTTATATCACAATAATATCCTCTTACTCTTCTATTTAATAGCTTAATGTAATGTCAGACATACTTATAGGTGCAAATTAATCTAAACCGATTATTTTATACTTCCATTTGTTGGAAAACAGCTATAATCACCGATTAGATAGCTAATATCATTGGAAAACACTACATTATATGGGTTTATAATATCAATATGTTAAGTAAAACTACTTGTAATATACATAACGCTACAGTTTACACGAAACTAATGAAAAACGGTTGCAATATACCGTTTATATCACAATAAATAACCGTCTTAAGCTTAAAACTCTTCTATTTAATAAGCTTAATGTATGTAACTACTTATAGGTGCAAATTATTTTCTAAAAAGGGATTTTAATACTTCCATTTGTAGGAAAAAACAAACTATATATCACCGATAACTAGCTAAAATCATTGAAAAACACTAAATTGTATGGGTTTATAGCAATATAATAAGTAAACTACTTTGTATATATAACAATAACGCTACAGTTACACGAAAACTTGAAAAAATCTTGCAATATACAGTTATATCACAATAAATACCCTCTTACTCTTTAATTAATAGCTTAAATGTAATGTAGCGACTTTAGGTGCCAATTATTCTAAAAAGAGTTTTATACTTTCAATTTGTAGGAAAACAGCTATATATCAAAACGATAATAGCTATTATCATTGAAAACACACATTTTATGGGTTTATAAGCAATATGTTAAGTAAAACTACGTGTATATATACAATAACGCTACAGTTTACAAGAAATTATGAAAAACGCTTGCAATATACCGTGTATATCATAATAAATAACCTATTACTCTTCTATTTAATAGCTTAATGTAATGTGCTACTTATAGGTGCAAATTAATTCTCAAAGAGGATTTTAACTTCAATTTGTAGGAAAACAGCTATATTCACTGATAACTAGCTAAAATCATTGAAAACACTACATTTTTATGGGTTTTAGCATATAATAAGTACAACTAACTTGTATATATACAATAAGCCTACAGTTTACAAGAAAACTATGAAAAAACGGCTTGCAAATATACCGTTATATCACAATAAATATCCTCTTACTCTTCTATTTAATAGCTTAATTTAAATGTAAGCTACTTATGGTGCAAATTAATCTAAAAGGATATTTTATAATACTTCATTTGTAGGAAAACAGCTTCTATATCACCGATAGATAGCTAATATCATTGAAACACTACAA
>JACEEZ010022621.1:41909-52865 GCA_016584305.1 Chionoecetes opilio
GATAGCTAATTCATTGAAAACACTACATTATATGGGTTTATATCAATATGTTAAGTAAAACTACTTGTATATATACAATAACGCTACGTTTACAAGAAACTATGAAAAACGCTGCAATATACCGTTATATCACAATAAAAAAACCTCTTACCCCTTCTATTTAATAGCTTAATTAATATAAGCTACTTATAGTGCATATTATTCTAAAAAGAGGATTTTATACTTAAATTTTGTAGGAAAACAGCCATATATCACTGATAACTAGCTAAAATCATTGAAACACTACATTTTAGGGGTTTTATAGCAATATAATAAAAAAAAACTACTTGTATATATACAATAACGCTAACAGTTTACAAGAAATATGAAAAACGCTTGCAATATACCGTTATATCCAATAAATAACCTCTTCTCTTCTATTAATAGCTTAAGTAATGTAAGCTACTTATAGGTGCAAATTATTCTAAAAAGAGGATTTTATACTTCAATTTGTGGGAAAACAGCTATATATCCCCGAAAAAATAGCTAATATCATTGAAAACACTACATTTTATGGGTTTTATAGCAATATTGGTAAGTAAAACTGCTTGTATAATGCAAAAACCCTTTACAGTTTATAAAAAACTATGAAAAACGCTTGCATTATACCGTTATATCAAAATAAATAACCTCTTACTCTTCTATTTAATAGCTTAATGTAATGTAAGCTACTTATAGGTGCAAATTATTCTAAAAAGAGGATTTTAATTTTCAATTTGTAGGAAACAGTTATATATCACCGATAGATAGCTAAAAATCATTGAAACACTACATTATATGGGTTTATAGCAATATGTTAAGTAAAACTACTTGTATAAATACAATAACGCTACAGTTTACAAGAAATTATGAAAAATGCTTGCAATATACCGTTATATCACAATAAATAAATTCTTACTCTTTTATTTAATAGCTTAAAGTAATGTAAGCTACTTATAGGTGCAAATTATTCTAAAAAAAGGATTTTATACTTCAATTTGTAGGAAAACAGCTATATATCACTGATAACTAGCTAAAATCATTGAACACACTACATTTTATGGGTTTATAGCAATATAATAAGTAAAACTACTTGTATATATACAATAACGCTACAGTTTAGAAGAAACTATGAAAAACGCTTGCAATATACCGTTATATCACATTAAATAATCTCTTACTCTTCTATTTAATAGCTTAATGTAATGTAATCTACTTATAGGTGCAAATTATTCTAAAAAGAGGATTTTATACTTCAATTTGTAGGAAAACAGCTATATATCACCGATAAATAGCTAATATCATTGAAAACACTACATTTTATGGGTTTATAGCAATATAATAAGTAAAACTACTTGTATATATACAATAACGCTACATTTTAGAAGAAACTATGAAAAACGCTTGCAATATACCGTTATATCACAATAAAGAACCTCTTACTCTTCTATTTATTAGCTTAATGTAATGTAAGCTACTTATAGGTGTAAATTATTCTAAAAAAAGGATTGTATACTTCAATTTGTAGGAAAACAGCTATATATCACCGATAACTAGCTAAAATCATTGAAAAGAACACATTTTGAGGGTATAAAGCATTATCATAAGATAAATTCCTTCTATTAATGATATAACACTACAATTAAAAAGAAACTATGAAAAACACGTATAATATACAATTGTATCACAATATAGAGTCTCAAACTCCTATTATAAGCTTACAGTAGTTTAAAATAGCAATTTCTAACGAAAACAACTATAATTCCACATTTTGAATTTCTCTATCAAAAAAAGGGCTGAATAATGTCAATTTTCGACATTTTTTAGCCCTTCAAAAATACATTAAAACACTTGGAAAAACGTTGTTATTAAGAATAAAATTGATACATAAATTACATGAAAAATACATATTTTAAGCTCATAATATTGTAAAATATAGTTGTGTAAAAGTGCTGAATAATGTCAAAATTCGACATTTTTTAGGCTTTCAAAAAAACATTAAAATACTTGGAAAAACGTAGTTTTTAAGATTAAAATTGATACCTAAATTTCATGAAAAATACATATTTTTAGCTCATAACATTGTAAAATATAGTATTGTAAGAGTGCTGAATAATGTAAAATTTCGACATTATTTAGCATTCCAAAAATACATTAAAATTCTTGAAAAAACATTGTTTTTAGGATTGAAATTGATATCTAAATCTCATGAAAAATACATATTTTTAGCTATTAATTTTGTAAAATATAGTTGTAGCAAATATAAAAAGCTATTTAGCTACAGATATAAAGAAATATACTTCAATTTGTAGAAAAAACAACTCTTCAATGATAACTAGCTAAAATCATTGAAAACACTACATTTTATGGGTTTATAGCATTATGATAAGTAAAACTACTTGTATATATACAATAACGCTACAGTTTACAGGAAACTATGAAAAACGCTTGCAATATACCGTTATATCACAATAAATAACCTCTTACTCTTCTATTTAATAGCTTAAAGTAATGTAAGCTACTTATAGGTGCAAATTATTCTAAAAAAAGGATTTTATACTTCAATTTGTAGGAAAACAGCTATATATCACTGATAACTAGCTAAAATCATTGAACACACTACATTTTATGGGTTTATAGCAATATAATAAGTAAAACTACTTGTATATATACAATAACGCTACAGTTTAGAAGAAACTATGAAAAACGCTTGCAATATACCGTTATATCACATTAAATAATATCTTACTCTTCTATTTAATAGCTTAATGTAATGTAATCAACTTATAGGTGCAAATTATTCTAAAAAGAGGATTTTATACTTCAATTTGTAGGAAAACAGCTATATATCACCGATAAATAGCTAATATCATTGAAAACACTACATTTTATGGGTTTATAGCAATATAATAAGTAAAACTACTTGAATATATACAATAACGCTACATTTTAGAAGAAACTATGAAAAACGCTTGCAATATACCGTTATATCACAATAAAGAACCTCTTACTCTTCTATTTATTAGCTTAATGTAATGTAAGCTACTTATAGGTGTAAATTATTCTAAAAAAAGGATTGTATACTTCAATTTGTAGGCAAACAGCTATATATCACCGATAACTAGCTAAAATCATTGAAAAGAACACATTTTGAGGGTATAAAGCATTATCATAAGGTAAATTCCTTCTATTAATGATATAACACTACAATTAAAAAGAAACTATGAAAAACACGTATAATATACAATTGTATCACAATATAGAGTCTCAAACTCCTATTATAAGCTTACAGTAGTTTAAAATAGCAATTTCTAACGAAAACAACTATAATTCCACATTTTGAATTTCTCTATCAAAAAAAGGGCTGAATAATGTCAATTTTCGACATTTTTTAGCCCTTCAAAAATACATTAAAACACTTGGAAAAACGTTGTTATTAAGAATAAAATTGATACATAAATTACATGAAAAATACATATTTTAAGCTCATAATATTGTAAAGTATTGTTGTGTAAAAGTGCTGAATAATGTCAAATTTCGACATTTTTTAGGCTTTCAAAAATACATTAAAACACTTGAAAAAACGTTGTTTTTAAGATTAAAATTGATACCTAAATTTCATGAAAAATACATTTTTTTAGCTAATAACATTGTAAAATATAGTATTGTAAGAGTGCTGAATAATGTAAAATTTCGACATTATTTAGCATTCCAAAAATACATTAAAATTCTTGAAAAAACATTGTTTTTAGGATTGAAATTGATATCTAAATCTCATGAAAAATACATATTTTTAGCTATTAATTTTGTAAAATATAGTTGTAACAAATATAAAAAGCTATTTACCTACAGATATAAAGAAATATACTTCAATTTGTAGAAAAAAACCAATCTTCACTGATAGCTAGCTAAAATCATTGAAAACACTACATTTTATGGGTTTATAGCAATATGATAAGTAAAACTACTTGTATATATACAATAACGCTACAGTTTACAAGAAACTATGAAAAACGCTTGCAATATACCGTTATATCACAATAAATAACCTATTGCTCTACTATTTATTAGCTTAATGTAATGTAAGCTACTTATAGGTGCAAATTATTTAAAAAAAAGGATTATACTTGTATTTGTAAGAAAACTGCTATATATCACCGAATACTAGCTAAAATCATTGAAAAGAACACATTTTGAGGATAAACATTATCATAAGGTAAATTCCTTTTTAATGAATAACACACAATTAACAAAAAACTATAAAAAAAAAGTGTAATATACAATTTTTATCACAATATAGAGTCTCAAAACCCCATTATAAGTTTCAGTAGTTTAAAAAAACAATTTTAACGAAAGCAACTATAATACCCCCATTTTGAATTTTTGATTAAAAAAAGGGTGAATAAAGTCAATTTTCGACCTTTTTTTGCCCTCAAAAATACTTAAAAATTTTAAAAAAAGTTGTTTTAAGATTAAAAAGATACATAATTTTCATTAAAAATACATATTTTTGTCATAAATTGTAAAATATAGTTGTGTAAAAGTGCTGCATAATGTCAAATTTCGACATTTTTTAGGCTTTCAAAAATACATTAAAATACTTGGAAAAACGATGTTTTTAAGGTTAAAATTGATAGCTAAATTTCATGAAAAATACATATTTTTAGCTATTAATTTTGTAAAATATAGTTGTAGCAAATATAAAAAGCTATTTAGCTACAGATATAAAGAAATATACTTAAATTTGTAGAAAAAAATTACTTTTCAATGATAACTAGCTGAAATCATTGAAAACACTACATTTTATGGGTTTATAGCATTATAATAAGTAAAACTACTTGTATATATACAATAACGCTACAGTTTACAAGAAACTATGAAAAACGCTTGCAATATACCGTTATATAACAATAAATAACCTCTTACTCTTCTATTTATTAGCTTAATGTAATGTAAGCTACTTATAGGTGCAAATTATTCTAAAAAGAGGATTGTATACTTCAATTTGTAGGAAAACAGCTATATATCACCGATAAATAGCTAATATCATTGAAAACACTACATTTTATGGGTTTATAGCAATATGATAAGTAAAACTACTTGTATATATACAATAACGCTACAGTTTACAAGAAACTATGAAAAACGCTTGCAATATACCATTATATCACAATAAATACCTCTTACTCTTCTATTTAATAGCTTAATGTAATGTAAGCTACTTATAGGTGCAAATTATCTAAAAAGAGGATTTTATACTTCAATTTGTAGGAAAACAGCTACATATCACGATAATAGCTAATATCATTGAAAACACTACATTTTATGGGTTTATAGCAATATGATAAGTAAAACTACTTGTATATATACAATAACGCTACAGTTTACAAGAAACTATGAAAAACGCTTGCAATATACCGTTATATCACAATAAATAACCTCTTACTCTTCTATTTAATAGCTTAATGTAATGTAAGCTACTTATAGGTGCAAATTATTCTAAAAAGAGGATTTATACTTCAATTTGTAGGAAAACAGCTATATATCACCGATAAATAGCTAATATCATTGAAAACACTACATTTTATGGGTTTATAGCAATATAATAAGTAAAACTACTTGTATATATACAATAACGCTACAGTTTAGAAGAAAACTATGAAAAACGCTTGCAATATACCGTTAATCACAATAAATACCTCTACTCTTCTATTTAATAGCTTAATGTAATGTAAGCTACTATAGGTGCAAATTATCTAAAAAGAGATTTTATACTTCAATTTGTAGGAAAACAGCTATATATCACCGATAGATAGCTAAATCATTGAAAACAGTACATTTTATGGGTTTATAGCAATATGTTAAGTAAAACTACTTGTATATATACAATACCGCTACAGTTTACAAGAAACTATGAAAAACGCTTGCAATATACCGTTATATCACAATAAATAACCTCTTACTCTTTATTTATTAGCTTAATGTAATGTAAGCTACTTATAGGTGCAAATTATTCTAAAATAAGGTTGTATACTTCAATTTGTAGGAAACAGTATATATCACCGATAAATAGCTAATATCATTGAAAACATACATTTATGGGTTTATAGCAATATGATAAGTAAAACTACTTGTAATATACAATAACGCTACAGTTTACAAGAAACTATGAAAAACGCTTGCATATAACAATATATCACAATAAATAACCTCGTACTCTTTATTATAGCTTACGTAATGTAAGCTACCTATAGGTGCAAATTATTCTAAAAAGAGGATTTTATACTTCAATTTGTAGGAAAACAGCTACATATCACGATAATAGCTGAAAATCATTGAAAACACTACATTTTATGTGTTTATAGCAATATAATAAGTAAAACTACTTGTATATATACAATAACGCTACAGTTTAGAAGAAACTATGAAAAACGCTTGCAATATACCGTTATATCACAATAAAGAACCTCTTACTCTTCTATTTATTAGCTTAATGTAATGTAAGCTACTTATAGGTGTAAATTATTCTAAAAAAAGGATTGTATACTTCAATTTGTAGGCAAACAGCTATATATCACCGATAACTAGCTAAAATCATTGAAAAGAGCACATTTTGAGGGTATAAAGCATTATCATAAGGTAAATTCCTACTATTAATGATATAACACTACAATTAAAAAGAAACTATGAAAAACACGTATAATATACAATTGTATCACAATATAGAGTCTCAAACTCATATTATAAGCTTACAGTAGTTTAAAATAGCAATTTCTAACGAAAATAACTATAATTCCACATTTTGATTTCTCTATCAAAAAAAGGGCTGAATAATGTCAATTTTCGACATTTTTTAGCCCTTCAAAAATACATTAAAACGCATGGAAAAACGTTGTTATTAAGAATAAAATTGATACATAAATTACATGAAAAATACATATTTTAAGCTCATAATATTGTAAAATATTGTTGTGTAAAAGTGCTGAATATTGTCATATTTCGACATTTTTTAGGCTTTCAAAAATACATTAAAACACTTGAAAAAACGTTGTTTTTAAGATTAAAATTGATACCTAAATTTCATGAAAAATACATATTTTTAGCTCATAAACATTGTAAAATATAGTATTGTAAAAGTGCTGAATAATGTAAAATTTCGACATTATTTAGCATTTCAAAAATACATTAAAATTCTTGCAAAAAACATTGTTTTTAGGATTGAAATTGATATCTAAATTTCATGAAAAATACATATTTTTTGCTATTAATTTTGTAAAATATAGTTGTAACAAATATAAAAAGCTATTTACCTACAGATATAAAGAAATATACTTCAATTTGTAGAAAAAAACCAATCTTCACTGATAACTAGCTAAAATCATTGAAAACACTACATTTTATGGGTTTATATAAAAACCCCTAAAATATGATAAGTAAAACTACTTGTATATATACAATAACGCTACAGTTTACAAGAAACTATGAAAACGCTTGCAATATACCGTTATATCACAATAAATAACCTCTTACTCTTCTATTTATTAGCTTAATGTAATGTAAGCTACTTATAGGTGCAAATTATTCTAAAAAGAGGATTTTATACTTCAATTTGTAGGAAAACAGCTACATATCACTGATAACTAGCTAAAATCATTGAAAACACTACATTTTATGTGTTTATAGCAAAATAATAAGTAAAACTAATTGTATATATACAATAACGCTACAGTTTAGAAGAAACTATGAAAAACGCTTGCAATATACCGTTATATCTCAATAAATAACCTCTTACTCTTCTATTTAATAGCTTAATGTAATGTAAGCTACTTATAGGTGCAAATTATTCTAAAAAGAGGATTTTATACTTCAATTTGTAGGAAAACAGCTATATATCACCGATAAATAGCTAATATCATTGAAAACACTACATTTTATGGGTTTATAGCAATATGGTAAGTAAAACTGCTTGTATATATGCAATAACCTTACAGTTTATAAGAAACTATGAAAAACGCTTGCAATATACCGTTATATCACAATAAATACCCTCTTACTCTTCTATTTATTAGCTTAATGTAATGTAAGCTACTTATACGTCCAAATTATTCTAAAAAAAGGATTGTATGCTTCAATTTGTAGGAAAACAACTATATATCACCGATAACTAGCTAAAATCATTGAAAAGAACACATTTTGAGGGTATAAAGCATTATCATAAGGTAAATTCCTTCTATTAATGATATAACACTACAATTAAGAAGAAACTATGAAAAACACGTATAATATACAATTGTATCACAATATAGTCTAAAACTCCTATTATAAGCTTACAGTAGATTAAAATAGCAATTTCTAATGAAAACAACTATAATTCCACATATTGAATTTCTCTATCAAAAAAAGAGCTGAATAATGTCAATTTTCGACATTTTTTAGCCATTCAAAAATACATTAAAACACTTGAAAAAACGTTGTTCTAAGATTAAAAAAGATACATAATTTTCATGAAAAATACAAAATTTTAAGCTCATAATATTGTAAAATATAGTTGTGTAAAAGTGCTGAATAATGTCAAATTTCGACATTTTTTAGGCTTTCAAAAAAACATTAAAATACTTGGAAAAACGTTGTTTTTAAGATTAAAATTGATACCTAAATTTCATGAAATTTTTTTTTTAGCTCATAACATTGTAAAATATAGTTGTGTAAAAGTGCTGAATAATGTCTAATTTCGACATTTTTTAGCCCTTCAAAAATACATTAAAAATACTTGAAAACACATTGTTTTTAAGATAAAATGTGATATCTAATTTCATGAAAAATAACATATTTTTAAGCTTAAATTTTGTAAAACTATAGTGTAGCCAAATATACAAAGATATTTAGCACAGATATAAAGAAAATATACTTCAATTGTAGAAAAAAACAACTTTCAAGATAACTAGCTAAAATCATTGAAAAACACTACATTTTATGGTGTTCTAGCATTATGACACGTAAAACTACTTGTATATATTACAATAAACGCACAGTTTACAGGAAACTATGCAAAATGCTTGCAAATATACGTTATTATCACAATAAATAACCTCTTACTTTCCCCTTTTTTGTTTTTTCTATTTAATAGCATTAAATTAATGGTAAGACGTACAGGTGCAAATTATCTAAAAAAGAATTATTTTATACTTCAATTGTAGTAAAACAGATATATATCACCGATAGATAGCTAATATCATTGAAAACACTACATTATAGGGTTTATATCAATAGTTAAGTAAAACTCACTGTATATATACAATAAGCTACAGTTTACAAGAAAATGAAAAACGCTTGCCAATCATACCGTTATATCACAATAAATAAAACCTCTACTCTTCATATTAATTAGCTTAAATGTAATGTAAGCACTTATAGGTTCAAATTATTCTAATAGAGGATTTATATTCAATTGTAGGAAAACAGTATATATCACGATAACTAGCTATTACATTGAAAACAACATTTATGGGTTTATAGCAATATGGTAAAGTAAAATGCTTGTATATATACCCAATAACGCTACAGTTAGAAGAAAACTATGAAAAAACGCTTGCAATATACCGTTATATCACAATTAAATAATCCTCTTACTCTGCATTTAATAGCTTAATGTAATTAAGCTACTTATATGTGCAAATTAATCCTCAAAAAGAGTATTTTATACTTCAATTGTAGGGAAAACAGCTATATATCACCGATAGATAGCTAAAATCATTGAAAACACTACATTTTATGGGTTTATAGCAATATAATAAGTAAAACTACTTGTATATATACAATAACGCTACAGTTTACAAGAAACTATGAAAAACGCTTGCAATATACCGTTATATAGCAATAAATAGCCTCTTACTCTTCTATTTAATAGCTTAATGTAATGTAAGCTACTTATAGGTGCAAATTATTCTAAAAAGAGGATTTTATACTTCAATTTGTAGGAAAACAGCTATATATCACCGATAACTAGCTAAAATCATTGAAAACACTACATTTTATGGGTTTATAGCAATATGGTAAGTAAAACTGCTTGTATATATACAATAACGCTACAGTTTATAAGAAACTATGAAAAACGCTTGCAATATACCGTTATATCACAATAAATACCCTCTTACTCTTCTATTTATTAGCTTAATGTAATGTAAGCTACTTATACGTCCAAACTATTCTAAAAAAAGGATTGTATACTTCAATTTGTAGGAAAACAACAATATATCACCGATAACTAGCTAAAATCATTGAAAAGAACACATTTTGAGGGTATAAAGCATTATCATAAGGTAAATTCCTTCTATTAATGATATAACACTACAATTAAGAAGAAACTATGAAAAACACGTATAATATACAATTGTATCACAATATAGTCTCAAACTCCTATTATAAGCTTACAGTAGATTAAAATAGCAATTTCTAATGAAAACAACTATAATTCCACATTTTGAATTTCTCTATCAAAAAAAGAGCTGAATAAAGTTTATTTTCGACATTTTTTAGCCCTTCAAAAATACATTAAAACACTTGAAAAAATGTTGTTTCTAAGATTAAAATTGATATATAATTTTCATGAAAAATACACATTTTAAGCTCATAATATTGAAAATATAGTTGTGTAAAAGTGCTGAATAATGTCAAATTTCGACATTTTTTAGGCTTTCAAAAATACATTAAAATACTTGGAACAACGTTGTTTTTAAGATTAAAATTGATACCTAAATTTCATGAAAAATACATATTTTTAGCTCATAACCTTGTAAAATATAGTTGTGTAAAAGTGCTGAATAATGTCTAATTTCGACATTTTTTAGCCCTTCAAAAATACATTAAAATTCTTGAAAAAACATTGTTTTTAAAGATTAAATTGGATACCCTAATTTTCATGAAAATACATTTTTTAGC
>JACEEZ010022621.1:53673-142049 GCA_016584305.1 Chionoecetes opilio
AGCAACTATAATACCACATTTTGAATTTCTGTATCAAAAAAAGGGCTGAATAATGTCAATTTTCGACCTTTTTTAGCCCTTCAAAAATACATTAAAACACTTGAAAAAACGTTGTTTCTAAGATTAAAATTGATACATAATTTTCATTAAAAATACATATTTTAAGCTCATAATATTGTAAAATATAGTTGTGTAAAAGTGCTGCATAATGTCAAATTTCGACATTTTTTAGGCTTTCAAAAATACATTAAAATACTTGGAAAAACGTTGTTTTTAAGATTAAAATTGATATCTAAATTTCATGAAAAATACATATTTTTAGCTATTAATTTTGTAAAATATAGTTGTAGCAAATATAAAAGCTATTTAGCTACAGATATAAAGAAATATACTTCAATTTGTAGAAAAAAATTACTTTTCACTGATAACTAGCTGAAATCATTGAAAACACTACATTTTATGGGTTTATAGCAATATGATAAGTAAAACTATTTGTATATATACAATAACGCTAAAGTTTACAAGAAACTATGAAAAACGCTTGCAATATACCGTTATATAGCAATAAATAGCCTCTTACTCTTCTATTTAATAGCTTAATGTAATGTAAGCTACTTAGAGGTGCAAATTATTCTAAAAAGAGGATTTTATACTTCAATTTGTAGGAAAACAGCTATATATCACTGATAACTAGCTAAAATCATTGAAAACACTACATTTTATGGGTTTATAGCAATATAATAAGTAAAACAAATTGTATATATACAATAACGCTACAGTTTAGAAGAAACTATGAAAAACGCTTGCATTATGCCGTTATATCACAATAAATAACCTCTTACTCTTCTATTTAATAGCTTAATGCAATGTAAGCTACTTATAGGTGCAAATTATTCTAAAAAGAGGATTTTATACTTCAATTTGTAGGAAAACAGCTATATATCACCGATAAATAGCTAATATCATTGAAAACACTACATTATATGGGTTTATAACAATATGTTAAGTAAAACTACTTGTATATATACAATACCGCTACAGTTTACAAGAAACTATGAAAAACGCTTGCAATATACCGTTATATCACAATAAATAACCTCTTACTCTTCTATTTATTAGCTTAATGTAATGTAAGATACTTATAGGTGCAAATTATTCTAAAAAAAGGATTGTATACTTCAATTTGTAGGAAAACAGCTATATATCACCGATAAATAGCTAATATCATTGAAAACACTACATTTTATGGGTTTATAGCAATATGATAAGTAAAACTACTTGTATATATACAATAACGCTACAGTTTACAAGAAACTAGGAAAAACGCTTGCAATATACACAATATATCACAATAAATAACCTCTTACTCTTCTATTTAATAGCTTAACGTAATGTAAGCTACTTATAGGTGCAAATTATTCTAAAAAGAGGATTTTATACTTCAATTTGTAGGAAAACAGCTACATATCACTGATAACTAGCTAAAATCATTGAAAACACTACATTTTATGTGTTTATAGCAATATAATAAGTAAAACTACTTGTATATATACAATAACGCTACAGTTTAGAAGAAACTATGAAAAACGCTTGCAATATACCGTTATATCACAATAAATAACCTCTTACTCTTCTATTTAATAGCTTAATGTAATGTAAGCTACTTATAGGTGCAAATTATTCTAAAAAGAGGATTTTATACTTCAATTTGTAGGAAAACAGCTATATATCACCGATAAATAGCTAATATCATTGAAAACACTACATTTTATGGGTTTATAGCAATATAATAAGTAAAACTACTTGTATATATACAATAACGCTACAGTTTAGAAGAAACTATGAAAAACGCTTGCAATATACCGTTATATCACAATAAATATCCTCTTACTCTTCTATTTAATAGCTTAATGTAATGTAAGCTACTTATAGGTGCAAATTAATCTAAAAAGATTATTTTATACTTCAATTTGTAGGAAAACAGCTATATATCACCGATAGATAGCTAATATCATTGAAAACACTACATTATATGGGTTTATATCAATATGTTAAGTAAAACTACTTGTATATATACAATAACGCTACAGTTTACAAGAAACTATGAAAAACGCTTGCAATATACCGTTATATCACAATAAATAACCTCTTACTCTTCTATTTAATAGCTTAATGTAATGTAAGCTACTTATAGGTGCAAATTATTCTAAAAAGAGGATTTTATACTTCAATTTGTAGGAAAACAGCTATATATCACCGATAATAGCTAAAATCATTGAAAACACTACATTTTATGGGTTTATAGCAATATAATAAGTAAAACTACTTGTATATATACAATAACGCTACAGTTTATAAGAAACTATGAAAAACGCTTGCAATATACCGTTATATCACAATAAATAACCTCTTACTCTTCTATTTAATAGCTTAATGTAATGTAAGCTACTTATAGGTGCAAATTATTCTAAAAAGAGGATTTTATACTTCAATTTGTAGGAAAACAGCTATATATCACCGATAAATAGCTATTATCATTGAAAACACTACATTTTATGGGTTTATAGCAATATGGTAAGTAAAACTGCTTGTATGTATACAATAACGCTACAGTTTATAAGAAACTATGAAAAACGCTTGCAATATACCGTTATATCACAATAAATACCCTCTTACTCTTCTATTTATTAGCTTAATGTAATGTAAGCTACTTATACGTCCAAATTATTCTAAAAAAAGGATTGTATACTTCAATTTGTAGGAAAACAACTATATATCACCGATAACTAGCTAAAATCATTGAAAAGAACACATTTTGAGGGTATAAAGCATTATCATAAGGTAAATTCCTTCTATTAATGATATAACACTACAATTAAGAAGAAACTATGAAAAACACGTATAATATACAATTGTATCACAATATAGTCTCAAACTCCTATTATAAGCTTACAGTAGATTAAAATAGCAATTTCTAATGAAAACAACTATAATTCCACATTTTGAATTTCTCTATCAAAAAAAGAGCTGAATAATGTCAATTTTCGACATTTTTTAGCCCTTCAAAAATACATTAAAACACTTGAAAAAATGTTGTTTCTAAGATTAAAATTGATATATAATTTTCATGAAAAATACACATTTTAAGCTCATAATATTGTAAAATATAGTTGTGTAAAAGTGCTGAATAATGTCAAATTTCGACATTTTTTAGGCTTTCAAAAATACATTAAAATACTTGGAACAACGTTGTTTTTAAGATTAAAATTGATACCTAAATTTCACGAAAAATACATATTTTTAGCTCATAACATTGTAAAATATAGTTGTGTAAAAGTGCTGAATAATGTCTAATTTCGACATTTTTTAGCCCTTCAAAAATACATTAAAATACTTGAAAAAACATTGTTTTTAAGATTAAAATTGATATCTAATTTTCATGAAAAATACATATTTTTAGCTATTAATTTTGTAAAATATAGTTGTAGCAATTATAAAAAGCTATTTAGCTACTGATATAAAGAAATATACTTCAATTTGTAGAAAAAAACAACTCTTCAATGATAACTAGCTAAAATCATTGAAAACACTACATTTTATGGGTTTATAGCATTATGATAAGTAAAACTACTTGTATATATACAATAACGCTACAGTTTACAGGAAACTATGAAAAACGCTTGCAATATACCGTTATATCACAATAAATAACCTCTTACTCTTCTATTTAATAGCTTAATGTAATGTAATCAACTTATAGGTGCAAATTATTCTAAAAAGACGATTTATACTTCAATTTGTAGGAAAACAGCTATATATCACGATAATAGCTAATATCATTGAAAACACTACATTTTATGGTTTATAGCAATATAATAAGTAAAACTACTTAGTGATATACAATAACGCTACATTTTAGAAGAAACTATGAAAAACGCTTGCAATATACCGTTATATTTCACAATAAAGAACCTCTTACTCTTCTATTTTATTAGCTTAATGTAATGTAAGCTACTTATAGGTGCAAATTATTTAAAAAAAAGGATTGTAATACTCAATTTGTAGGAAAACTGCTTATATCACCGAATACTAGCTAAAATAAATGAAAAGAACACATTTTGAGGGTATAAAGCATTATCATAAGGTATTCTTTCTATTAATGATATAACACTACACTTAACAAGAACTATCAAAAAAAACGTGGGAAGATCAATTGTATCACAATATAGAGTCCTTAAAACTCCTTTATAGCTTACGGTAGTTTAAAATAGGCAATTTCGAACGAAAGCAACTATAATACCACATTTTGAATTTCTGTAATCAAAAAAGGGCTGAATAATGTCAATTTTTCGACCTTTTTTTAGCCTTCAAAATAACATTAAAACACTTGGAACACGTTGTTCTAAGATTAATAGATACATAATTTTCATGAAAAATACATATTTTAAGCTCAATAATATTTGTAAAATATAGTTTGTGTAAAAGTGCTGCATAATGTCAAATTTAGACCATTTTTTAGGCTTTCAAAAATACATTTAAAATCTTGGAAAAACGTTGTTTTTAAGATTTAAATTTGATAATCTAAATTTCAGAAAAATAATATTTTTAGCTATTAATATTGTAAATATAGTTGTGGCAATATAAAAGCTATTAGCTACAGATATAGAATATACTTTCAATTAGTAGAAAAAAATTACTTTTCACTGATAACTAGCTGAAATCATTTGAAAACACTACTTTTATGGTTTATAGCAATATGATAATAAACCAACTCTTTGTATATATACAATAACGCTACAGTTTACAAGGAAACTATGAAAAACGCCTTGCAATATACCGTTATATAGGCAATAAATAGCCTCTACTCTCTATTTAATAGCTTAATGTAATGTAACTACTTATAGGGGGCAATTATTCTAACAAAGATTTTATACTTCATTTGTAGGAAACAGTTATATATCCACCGATAGATAGCTAATTACATTGAAACACTACATTATATGGTTTAATCCGCAATAGGTTAATAAAACTACTTGTTTTTACAATAACGCTACAGTTTACAAAAATAGAAAAATGCTTGCAATATACCGTTATATCACATAAATAACCTCTTACCTTCTATTAATAGCTTAATGTATGTAGCTACTTATAGGTGCAAATTATTCTAAAAAGAGGATTTTATACTTCAATTTGTAGGAAAACAGCTATATATCACTGGGGGATAACTAGCTAAAATATTGAAAACACTACATTTTATGGGTTTATAGCAATATAATAAGTAAAACTACTGTGTATAATACAATGACGCTACAGTTTACAAAAAACTATGAACAAACGCTTCATATACCGTTAATTCACAAAAATAACCTCTTTCTCTTCTATTTAATAGCTTAATGGTAATGTAAAGCTAATTATAGGTGCAAATTATTCTAAAAAAGATTTTATACTTCAATTTGTAGGAAAACAGCTATATATCACCGATAAATTTAGCTAATATCATTGAAAACACTACATTTTATGGTTTTAAACAATATGTTAAGTAAACTACTTGTATATATACATCCGCTCAGTTTATAAGAAACTATGAAAAACGCTTGCATATACCGTTTATATCAACAATAAATAACCTCTTTACTCTTCTATTTATTACTAATGTATGTAATAATACTTATAGGTGCAAATATTCTAAAAAAAAGGTGTATACTTCAATTTGTAGGAAACCCCATAAAAAACTCTATATATCACCGGGGGGATAAATACTAATATCATTGAAAACACTACATTTTTTATGGGTTATAGCAATATTGAAAGTAAAACTACTGTATATATACAATAACGCGACATTTTACAGAAACAGGAAAAACGCTTGCAATATACACAATATATCACAATAATATCCTCTTACTCTTCTACTTAATAGCTTTAACGTAATGAACTACTTATAGGTGCAAATTATTCTAAAAGAGATTTTAGCTTCAATCTGTAGGAAAACAGCTACATTCACTGATAACTAGCTAAATCATTGAAAACACTACATTTTATGTGTTTATAGCAATATAATAAGGAAAACTACTTGTATATATACAATAACGCTACAGTTAGGAAGAAAACTATGAAAAACGCTTGCAATATACCGTTATATCACAATAATAACCTCTTACTCTTCTTTTAATAGCTTAATGTAATGTAAGCTACTTTAGGTGGCAATTATTCTAAAAAGAGGATTTTATCCTTCATTTGTAGGAAAACCGCTATATTATCAGCCGATAAAATAGCTAATATCATTGAAACATTACATTTTATGGGTTTTATAGCAATATAATAAGTAAAACTACTTGTATTATACATAACGCTTACGTTTAGAAAAAACTATGAAAAAACTCTTGCATATACCGTTATAATCACAATAAATATCCTCTTACTCTTCTATTTAATAGTTTAATGTATGTAAGCTGACTTATAGGTGTCAAATTCATCTAAAAAGATTATTTTATACTTCATTTGGAGGAAAACAGCTATAATATCACCGATAGATGCTACTTATCTCTTTCTATTTATAGCTTAATGTAATGTACTTACTTATAGGTGTCAAATTATTCTAAAAAGAGGATTTTATCCTTCAATTTGTAGGCAATAACAGCTATATAATCACCGATAATAGCTAATATCATTGAAAACACTACATTTTTTTATGGGTTTATAGCAATATGGTAAGTAAAACTGCTTTGTATATATACAATAACGCACAGTTTATAAGGAAAACCTATGAAAAAAGGCTTGCAATATACCGTTATAATCACAATATACCCCTCTTACTCTTTCTATTTATTAGCTGTTAATGTAATGTAAGCTACTTATACGTTCGCAAATTAATTCTAAAAAAAGGATTGTATACTTCCAATTTGTAGGAAAACAACTATATAATCACCATAACTAGCTAAAATCCTTGAAAAGAACACATTTTGAAGGGTATAAAGCATTAATCATAAGGTAATTTCTTCTATTATGATATAACACTACAATTAAGAGAAACTATGAAAAACACGTATAAATACAATTGTATCACAAATAGGATCTCAAACTCCTTTATAAGCTTAACAGTAGTTTTAAAATAGCCATTTCTAATGAAAACAACTAAATTCCACTTTTGAATTCTCTATCAAAAAAATGGCTGAATAATGTCAATTTTCGACATTTTTTAGCCCTTCAAAATACATTAAAACACTTGAAAAAACGTTTGTTCTAAATTAAATTGATACATAATTTTCATGAAAAATACACATTTTTAACCATAATATGTAAAATATAGTTGTGTAAAGTGCTGCATATGTCAAAATTTCGACATTTTTTAGGCTTTCAAAATACATTTAAATACTTGTGAAAAAACCTTGTTTTTAAGATTAAAATTGATATCTAAATTTCCATGAAAAAATACATATTTTTAGCTATTAAATTTTGTAAAAGTATAGTTGTAGCAAATATAAAAAGCTATTTAGCTACAGATATAAAGAAATATACTTCAATTAGTAGAAAAAAATTACTTTTCACTGATAACTGCTGAAATCATGAAAACCTACATTTTAATGGGTTTATAGCAATATGATATGTAAAACTATTTTATATATGCAATAACGCTACAGTTTTACAAGAACTATTAAAACGCTTGCAATATACCGTTATATAGCAATAATAGCCTCTTACTCTTCTTTAATAGCTTAATGTAATGTAAGTACTTATAGGTGCAAATTATTCTACAAAGAGAGTTTCTACTTCAATTGGTAGGAAAACAGCTAATATCACTGAAACTATCTAAAATCATTGGAAAACACTACATTTTATGATGTTTTTAGGCAATATACTAAGTAAACTACTTGTCTATATACAATAACGCTACAGTTTAGAAGAAACTATGAAAAACGCTTGCATTATACCGTTATCTCACAATAAATAACCTCTTCCTCTATTTAATAGCTTAATGTAATGTAAGCTACTTATAGGGTGCAAATTATTTCTAAAGAGATTTTATACTTCAATTTGATAGGAAACAGTTATAATATACCCGTAGATCGCTAATATCATTGAAAACACTACATTATATGGGTTTATAGCAATATGTTAAGTAAAACTACTTGTATATTACAATCACGCTACAGTTTACAAGAATTATGAAAAATGCTTGCAATATAGCCGTTATATCACAATAAATAACCTCTTACTCGTCATTTAATAGCTTATGTAATGTAAGCTTACTTATAGGTGGCAAAGTAATTCTAAAAAGAGGATTTTATACTTCAATTTTGTAGGAAAACCGCTATATATCACTGATAACTAGCTAAAATCATTGAAAACACTACATTTTATGGTTTATAGCAATAAAAATAAGGTAAAACTACTTGTTATATACATGACGCTACAGTTTTATTTACAAGAAACTATGAAAACGCTTGCAATATCCGTTATATCACATAAATAACCCTCTTACTCTTCTATTTAATAGCTTATGTAATTGTAACTACTATAGGTGCAAATTATTCTAACAAGAGGGATTTTATACTTCAATTTGTAGAAAACAGCTCATATATCACGATAAATAGCTAATATCATGAAAACACTACATTTTATGGTTTATAACAATATGTTCAAGTAAAACTACTTGTATATATACAATAGGCCGCTACAGTTTAACAAGAACTATGAAAACGCTTGCAATATACCGTTATATCACAATAAATAACCGCTTACTCTTCTATTTTATTAGCTTAATGTAATGTAATATACTTATAGGTGGCAAATTATTCTAAAAAAAGGATTGTATACTTCAATTTGTATGAAAACAGCTATATATCACTGATAACTAGCTAAAAACATTGAGAACACTACATTTTTTTGGGTTTATAGCAATAAATAAGTAAAACTACTTGTATATATACAATAACGCTACAGTTTACAAGAAACTATGAAAAAAAAGCTTGCAATTCCGTTATATCACAATAAATATCCTCTTACTCTTCTATTTAATAGCTTAATGTAATGTAAGCTACTTATAGGTGCAAATTAATCTAAAAAGATTATTTTATACTTCAAATTTTTAGGAAAACGCTATATATCACCGATAGATAGCTAATATCATTGAAAACACTACATTATATGGGTTTATATCAATATGTTAAAAAAAACTACTTGTTATATACAATAACGCTACAGTTTACAAGAAACTATGAAAAACCCTTGCAATATACCGTTATATCACAATAAATAACCTATTGCCTTCTATTTATTAGCTTAATGTAATGTAAGCTACTTATAGGTGCAAATTATTTTAAAAAAGAATTATACTTTATTTGTGGAAAACTGCTATATATCACCGAATAACTGCTAAATCATTGAAAAGAACACAATTTGAGGGTTAAAGCATATCATCCTGTAAATTCCTTCTATTACATGATTATAACACTACAATTACAAAAACTATCAAAAACGTTTAATATACAATTGTTCACCATATATTTCTCAAACCTCCTATTATAAGCTTACGTATTTTAATATCAATTTTCTAACGAAAGCAACTATAATACCACATTTTGAATTTCTGTAATCACAACAGGGCTGAAATAATGCCAATTATCGTCCCTTTTTTTTAGCCCTCAAAATATATTAAAACACGTGAAAAAACATTGTTTCTAAGTAAAATTGATACATAATTTCATAAAATACTATTTAAGCTCATAACATTGTAAAATATAGTTGTTTCAAAGTGCTGATATGTCTAATATCGACATTTTTAGCCTTTCAAAAATCCATTAAATACGTTGAGAAAAAACCTTGTTTTTAAGATTAAAATTGATATCTAGTTTTTCTGAAAAATACATATTTTTAGCTATTAATTTTGTAAATATAGTTGTAGCATTTAAAAAGCTATTTAGCTACTGATTAAAAGAAATATATACTTCATTTTTGTTGAAAAAAACAACTGCTTCAATGATAACTAGCTAAAATCATTGAAACACTGAAACATTTTCTTGGGTTTATAAGCATTATGATAAGTAAAAACTACTTGTATATAAAATATTAAACAAAAAAAAATTAAACGCTACAGTTTACAGGGAAACTATAAAACGCTTGCAATATCCGTTATATCACAATACATACCTCTTACTCTTCTATTTAATTAGCTTAATGTATGTAATCAATTTAATCGGTGCCAATATTCTAAAAAACGATTTTATACTTCAATTTGTAGGAAAACAGCTATATATCCACGATCAATAGCTATATCATTGAAAACACTACATTTATGGGTTTATGCATATAATAGTAACTACTTGTTATATATCAATACGCAAAATTTTAGAAGAAACTATGACAAAACGCTTGCAATATACCGTTATAATCACAATAAAGACCTCTTTCTCTTCTATTTATTATCCTAATGTAATGTAAGCTACTTATAGTGGCAAATTATTTTAAAAAAAGGATTATACACACAATTTGGAGGAAAACTGCTATATATCACCGAATACTGCAAATCATTGAAAAGAACACATTTTGAGGTTAAAGCATTATCCTAAGGTAAATTCTTTCTATTAATGATATCAACACTACAATTAACAAGAAACTATCAAAAAACGTGTAATATACAATTTGTATCACAATATGAGTCTCAACTCCTTATTATAAGCTTACAGTAGTTTAAAATATCAATTTCTAATCGAAAGCAACGTTTGTATAATACACATTGTTGAATTTCTTTCTGTATCAAAAAAAGGGCTGAATATGTCAATTTTTCGACCTTTTTAGCCCTTCAAAAATACATTAAAACCTTGAAAACACGTTGTTTCTAAGATTAAAATTGATACATAATTTTTCATTAAAAATACATATTTTAAGCTCAGTATATTGTAAAATATAGTTGGGTAAAGTGCTGCTTAAATTTTTCCATATTTCGACATTTTTTAGGCCTTTTCAAAAATACATGAAAATACTTGGGAAAAAACGTTGTTTTTTAAGATTAAAATTGATTCTAAATTTCTGAAAAATACATAGTTTTAGCTATTTAATTTGTACATATAGTTTTATAAGCAATATAAAAAGCTATTTAGCTACAGATATAAAGAAATATACTTCTTATAGAAAAATTACTTTTCACTGATAAATAGCTGAAATCATTGAAAACACTACATGTTTTATGGGTTTATAGCAATATATATGTAAACTATTTGTATATATACAATAACGCTACAGTTTACAGAAACTATGAAAACGCTTGCAATATACCGTTATATAGCAATAAATAAGTCCTCTTACTCTTCTATTTAATAGCTTAATGTAATGTAAGCTACTTTAGGTGCAAATTATTCTAAACAGAGGATTTTATACCATCAATTTGTAGGAAACAACAGCTATATATCACTGATATCTAGCTAAAATCATTGAAAACACTACATTTTATTGTTTTTAGCAATATCATAAGTAAAACTACTTGTCTATTCAATACGCTACAGGTTAGAAGAAACTATGAAAAACGCTTGGCTTATACCGTTATATCACATAAATAACCTCTTACTCCTTCTATTTAAATAGCTTTAATGTAATAGTAAGCTACTTATTGGTGCAATTATATCTAAAAAGAGGATTTATCATTCATTTTGTAGGAAAACAGTTTATCTATCCCCGATAGATAGCTATATCATTGAAACACTACATTATTGGGTTTTTTATAGCAATATGTTAAGTAAAACTACTTTATATAACAATAACGCTACAGTTTTCAAGAAATTATGAATAAATGCTTGCATATACCGTTTATATCACAATAAATAACCTCTTACTCTTCTATTTAATAGCTTAATGTAATGTAAGCTACGTCTAGGTGCAAATTATTCTAAAAAGTAGGATTTATACTTCAATTTGTAGAAAACAGAGCTATATATCACTGATAACTACTAAAATTCATTGAAACACTACATTTTATGGGTTTATAGGCATATAATAATAAAACTCTTGATATATACAATGAACGCCTAAAAAAAAAACAATGTTTACAAGAAACTATGAAAACGCTTGGCAATATACAGTTTATATCACCATTTAATAACCTCTTACTCTTCTATTTTATAGCTTAAATGTAATGTAGCTACTTATAGGTGGCAAATTATTCTAAAAAGAGGATGTTATAACTTCAATTTTGTAGGAAAACAGTATATATCACCAGGTAAATAGCTAATCTCATTGAAAACACTACATTGTATGGGTTTATAACAATATGTTAAGTAAAACTACTTGTATATATACATAACCGCTACGTTTACAAGACACTATGAAAGAACGCTTGCCATAATAACCGATAATCACAATAAAATAACCTCTTACTCTTCCTATTTATTAGCTTAATGTATGTAAGATACTTATAGGTGCAAATTATTCTAAAAGGATTGTATACTTCAATTTAGGAAAACACTAGTATACAACCACCAGATAAATGCTATATCATTGAAAACACTACATTTTTATGGTTTTATAGCAATTGATGTAAAACTACTTGTAGTATACAATATACAATAACGCTACAGTTTTTACAAGAACAGAAAAACGCTTGCAATATACACAATATATCACATAAATAACCTCTTACTTCTTCTATATTTAATAGCTTAACATAATGTCTACTTATAGGTGGCAAGTATTCTAAAAAGATGGATTTTTATTACTTCATTTTGTAGAAAACAGCTACATTATCACTGATAACTAGCTAAAATCTTGAAACACTACATTTTATGTTTTATAGCATATATAAGTAAACTACTTGTATATTAGAATAACGCTACAGTTTAGAAGAAACTAATGAAAAACGCTTGCAATATACCGTTATATCCCAATCGATAACCTCTTCCTCTTCTATTAATAGCTTTTAATGTAATGTAGCTACTTATAGGTGCACATTATTGCTTAAAAAGAGGATTTAATCCTTCAATTTGTAGGAAACGCTATATAATCAACCGATAAATAGCTAATATCATTGAAACTTACCTTTTTATGGTTTATAGCCATTAATAGTAAACTACTTGTATATATCTACAATACGCTACAGTTTAGAAGAAACTATGAAACACTCTTGCACTATACCGTTATATCACAATAAATATCCTCTAACTCTTTCTATTTAATATTTTAAATGTATGTAAGCTACTTATAGTTCAAATTAATCTAAAAAATTATTTTAACTCCATTTTGTAGGGAAACCAGCTATATATCACCGATAGATAGCTCTTATCATTGAAAAAACACTAACATTATATGGTTTATATCAATATTTAAGGAAAACTACTGGTAATATATACAATAACGCTACAGTTTACAAGAACTATGAAAACGCTTGCAATATACAGTTATATCACAATAAATAACCTATTACTCTTCTATTTAAATAGCTTTGTATGTAAGCTATTATAGTTGCAATTTATTCGAAAAAAGAGGATTTTATACTTCAATTTGTAGAAAACAGCCATATATCACTGATAACTCGCTACAATCCTTGAAACACTACATGTTATGGGTTTATAGCAATATAATAGTAAAACACCTTGTATATATACAATACGCTACAGTTTACAAGAAACATGAAAAACGCTTGCAATATACCGTTATATCACAATAAATAACCTCTATACTCTTCTTACATTTAAATACTTAATGTAATGTAAGCGTACTTATAGGGTGCAAAATTATTCTAAAACGAGGATTTATAGTTCAATTTGTAGGGAAAACCGCTAATATATCACCGATAAATAGCTAATATCATTGAAAACACTCATTTATGGGTTTATATAGCATATAAAAGTAAAACTACTTTGTTTATATACAATAAACGCTACAGTTTATAAGAAACTATGAAAAAGCTTGCATATACCGTTATATCCAATAATACCCTCTTACTCTTCTATTTTTGATCTTAATGTATGTAAGCTACTTATACAGTCCAAATTATTCTAAAAAGGATTGTATACTTCATTTGTAGGAAACAACTATATATTCACCACGGGGGGGGGGGATACTGCTAAATCATTGAAAAAATTACTTTTATGGGTTATAGCATATAATAAGTAAAACTACTTGTATATAATACAATAACGGCTACAGTTTAGCAGAACTATTAAAACTTTGCAATATACCGTTATATCACATAAATATTCCTCTTACTCTCTATTTAATAGTTTAATGTATGTAATCTACGTATAGTGCAAATTAATCAAAAAGATTTATTTTATACTTCAATTTGTAGGAAAACAGCTATATATCACCGATAGAAGCTAGTATCATTGAAACACTACATTATATGGGTTTTATAGCAATATGTTAAGCTAAAACTACTGGTATATAACGATAACGCTACAGTTTTTACAAGAAACTATGAAAAAAAACGCTTGCAATATACCGTTATATCACAATAACTTAACCTCTTACTCTTTCTAGTTTAATTAGCTTAATGTATGTTAAGCTACTTATAGGTGGCAAAATATTCTAAAAAGAGGGATTTTATACTTCAATTTTAGGAAAAGCCATATTAACTGATAACTAGCTAAATCATTTGAAAACACTACTTTTATGGGTTTATAGCAATTAATAAGTAAAACTACTTGTATATATACAATAACTCTACAGTTTATAAGAAACTATGTAAAACGCTTGCAATATACCGTCTATACACAATAATCCTCTTACTCTTCTATGTAATAGCTTAAGTAATGTAGCTACTTATAGGTGCAAATTATTCTAAAAGAGATTTTATCCTTCAATTTGTAGGAAACAGCTATATATCACCGATAATAGCTAAATCATTGAAAAACATTATAAAAAACATTTTATGGGTTTATAGCGAATATAGACCGTAAACTACTTGTATATATACATAACGCTTACCGTTTAGAGAAACTATGAAAAACTCTTGCCATATACCGTTATATCACATAAAATATCCTCTTACGCTTCTATTTTAATAGTTTTAATGTAATGTAATGCTTACTTATAGGTGCCAATTAAAAATCTAAAAAGATTATTTTTATACTTCATTGTAGGAAACCATCTATAATCAACCGATAGATTTAGCTATTAATCATTGAAAACACTACTTATATGGTTTTATAGCAATATGTTAAGTAAAACTACTGGTTATATACAATAACCTAAGTTTAACAAGAACTATGAAACGCTTGCAATATACCGTTAGAATCCAATAATAACCTCTTACTCTTTTTTTCCTATTTATTGCTTAATGTAATGTAACTACTTATAGGTGCAAATTATTCTAGAAAAAGACGATTTTATACTTCAATTTGTAGGAACAGCATATATCACTGATAATACTAAAAATCATTGAAACCCCCTACCTTTTATGGGTTTATAGCAATAGAATTAAGTAACTACTTGTATAATATCAATAACGTCTACAGTTTACAAGAAAGATGAAAAACGCTTGCAATATACCGTTATATCACAATATAAACCTCTTACTCTTCTATTAATAGCTTAATGTCATGTAAGCTACTTATAGGTGCAAATATTCTAAAAAGAGATTTATACTTCAATTTGTAGGAAAACAGCTATAATCACCGGTAAATAGCTATTATCATTGAAAACACTACATTTTATTTGGTTATAGCAATATGGTAAGTAAAACTGCTTGTATGTAAACAATAAACGCTACAGTTTATAAGAAACTATGAAAACTCTTGCAATATACCGTTTATCACAATAAATAACCTCTACTCTTCTATTTATAATTAGCTTAATGTAATGTAAAGCTACTTATACGTCAAAATTATTCTAAAAAAGGGATGTATACTTCAATTTGTAGGAAAAACAACTATATATCACCGTATAACTATCTAAAAATCCTTGAAAAGAACCGTTTTGAGGTATAAAGCTTTCATAAGGTAATTCCTTCTATAATGATATAACATACAATTGAAGAAACTATGAAAAAACACGTTAGATATACCATTGTTCACAATATAGCATCTCAAACTCCTATTATAAGCTTACAGTAGATTAATACAATTTCTAATGAAAACAACTATAATCCACATTTTTTAATTTCTCTATCAAAAAAAAGGGCTGAAATAATGTCCATTTTTTCTGACATTTTGTTAGCGCCCTTCAAAAATACATTAAAACACTTGAAAAACGTTGTTTCTAAGATTAAAATTGATCATAATTTTCATGAAAATACATCATTTTAAAGCTCATAATATTGTAAAAATATGTTTGTGGTAAAAGTGCTGAATAATGTCAAATTTTCGACATTTTTTAGCTTCAAAATAACATTAAAACACTAGGAAAAACGTTATTTTTAAGATTAAAATTGATACCTCTAAATTTCATGAAATATATATTTTTAGCTCAGAACATATCAAAATATAGTGTTTAAATGTCTTGCATAATGTCTAATTTCATTTTTTTTAGCGCCCTTCAAAAATACATTAAAATACTTGAAAAAACAGTATTTTTAAGATGAAATTGATATCTAAATTTCGTTAAAAATACATATTTTTAGCTATTAATTTTGTAAAATATAGTTGTAGCATATATAAACGCTCTTTTAGCTCAGATATAAAGAAATATACTCAATTTGTAGAAAAAAACAACTCTTCAATGATAACTAGCTACATCATTGAAAACAACTACATATATGGTTTTATAGCATTTGATAAGTAAAACTACTTGGATATATACAATAACGCTACAGTTTAACAGTAACTATGAAAAAATGCTTGAATATACCTTATATCACATAAATACCCCTCTTACTACTTTTATTTAATGCTTAAAGTATGCAAGCTACTTTATTAGTTGGCAAATTATTCTAAAAAAAGGATTTTATACTTTCAATGTTGTAGGAAAACAGCTATATATTAACTGATACTATCTAAATCATTGAACCACTACATTTCATGGGTTGTATAGCATATAAATAAGTAAAACTACTTGTCTAGATACAATACGCTACAGTTTAGAAGAATATGAAAAACTCTTGCATATACCCGATATATCACATTAAATAATCTCACACACTTCTATTAACATAGCTTACTGTAATTGTAATCTACTTATAGGTGCCAAATTATTCTAAAAAGAGGATTTTATACTTTCATTTTAGGAAAACAGCTATATATCACCGATAAATAGCTAATACATTGAAAACACTACATTTTAATGGTTTTATTATACAAATATATAGTAAAACTACTGTTATATACAATAACGCTACATTTTAGAAGAAACTATGAAAAACGCTTGCAATATACCGTTATAATCACAATAAAAACCTCTTACTCTTCTATTTATTAGCTTAATGTATGTAGCTACTATATAGGTGTAAATTATTCCAAAAAAAGATTGTATATACTTCAATGTGTAGTAAAACAGCTTATATATCACCGATAACTAGCTAAAATCATTGAAAAAAACACATTTTGAGGGTATAAAGGCTTATCTAAGATAAATTCCTTCTATTAATGATATAACACTACAATTAAAAAGAAACTATCAAAAAAAAACGTGTAATTACATTGTATCACAATAATATAGTCTCACTCCATTATACAGCTTACAGTAGTTTAAAATGCAATTTCTAACGAACGCAACTATATAGCCCACATTTTGAATTTCTGTATCAAAAAAAGGGCTGAAATATGTCAATTTTCGTTTCGACCCTTTTTTTAGAGCCCTTCAAAAATACATTAAACACTTGAAAAAATGTTGTTTCTAAGATTAAAATGATACATAATTTTTCATTAAAAATACATATTTAAAGCTCATAATATTGTAAATATGGTTGTGTAAAAGTGCTGCATACTTAAAATTTCGACTTTTTTAGGCTTTCAAATAACATGTAAAATACTTGGAAAAACGTTGTTTTAGATTAAAATGTATCTACATTTCATTAAAAATACATATTTTTAGCTCTTATTTTGTAAATTAGTTTTCGCAATAAAAAAGCTATTTAGCTACAGATATAAAGACATATACTTCAATTAGTAGAAACCAAATTACTTTTCACTGATAACTAGCTGAAATCATTGAAAACACTACATTTTATGGGTTTTATAGCATATGATATGAAAACTATTTGGTATATATACAAATAAACGCTAGCAGTTTACAAGAACTATGAAAAACGCTTGTACAATATCCCGTTATAATACAACTAAAACCTCTTACTCTTCTATTTAATAGCTTAATGTAATGTACGCTACTTTAGTGCACATTATCTAAAGAAGAGATTTTAACTTCAATTTGTAGGAAAACAGCTATATATCACTGATAACTAGCTAAATAATTGAAAACACTACAATTTTGGTTTTTAAGCATAATAATAAGTAAAACTACTTTGTATATATACAATAACGCTACAGTTTAGAAGAAACTATGAAAAACGCTTGCATTATACCGTATATCCACACTAAATAACCTCTTACTCTCTATTCTAATACTTAAAATGTAATGTAAAACTACTTATAGTGCCAATTTATGATTTCTAAAAGAGATTTTTACTTCCAATTTGTAGGAAAACAGTTATATATCACCTGATAGATAGCTATATAGTGAAACACTACATTATATGGGTTTTTATAGCATATTGTTAAGTAAAACTACTTGGAATAATATACATAACGCTACAGTTTCAGAAACTATGAAAAAAGCTTGCAAATATACCGTTATATCACAATAACTTAACCTCTTACTCTCTATTTAATAGCTTAAAGTAATGTATAGCTACTTATAGGTTCAAAATTATTTTAAAAAAAAGCTTTTATACTTCAATTTGTTAGGAAAACAAGCTATATATCACCGATAGATAGCTATTATCATTGGAAACACTACATTATTGGTTTATATCAATATTTTAAGTAAACTACTGGTAATATTAGACATTAACTCTACAGTTTACAAGAACTATGAAAACGCTTGCAATATACCGTTATAATCACAATAATAACCTCTTAGTACTCTTATTTAATATCTTAATGGGTAAATGTAAGCTACTTATAGGTGCAAATTATTCTAGAAAAGAGGATTTTAGCCTTCAATTTGTAGGAAAACAGCCATATATCCTGATACCTAGCGTAAAATCTTGAAACACTACATTTTATGGGTTTATAGCAATAGCAAATTAAAAACTACTTGTATATATACAATGAACGCTACCGTTTAGAAGAAACACTATGAAAACGCTTCAATAATACCGTTATATCACAATAAATAACGCTCTTAATCTTCTATTTTAATAGCTTAATGTAATGTAAGCTACTTATAGGTCAAATTAATCTAAAAGATTATTTTATACTTCATTTTGTAGGAAAACAGTCTATATATCACCGATAGATAGCTATTATCATTGAAAACACGACTTATATGGTTTATATCAATATGTTAAGTAAAACTACTGGTATATATACAATAACGCTACAGTTTTACAGAACTATGAAAAACGCTATGCAATATACAGTTATATCCAATAATACCTCTTAGTCTTCTATTAATAGTCTTAATGTAATGTAAGCTACTTATAGGTGCAATTTATTCTAAAAAGAGGATTTATACTGCCATTTGTAGGAAAACACCATATATCACTTATAACTAGAAGCTAAACTCATTGAAAACCCACTACATTGTATGGTTTAATAGCAAGATAATAAGTAAAACTACTTGTATATATACAATAACGCTACGTTTACAAGAAACATGAAAAACCCGCTGCAATATCCCGTTATATCACAATAAATAACCTCTTACTCTTCTATTTAATAGCTTACTGTAAGTAAGCTACTTATAGGTGCACAATTATTCTCAAAAAGAGGATTTTATACTTCATTTGTAGAAAACAAGCTACATATCACGATAAATAGCTATTATCATTGAAAACTATACATTTTTATGGTTTATAGCCAGATGGTAAGTAAACTGCTTGTAGGTTATACAATAACGCTACCGTTTTATAAGAAACTAATGAAAAACGCTTGCATTACGTTATAATCACAATAAATCCCTCTACCTCTTTCTATTATTAGCTAATTTTAAAATGTAATCTACTTATACGTCCCAATTATCTAAAAAAAAATGGATTGTATACTTCAATTTGATAGGAAACAACTAGATACACGATAACTAGCTAAAATTCATTGAAAAGACACATTTTGAGGGGATAAAGCTTTAATCATAAAGGTAAAATTCCTTCTATTTAATGATATAACACTAACAATTAAGAAGAAAACTATGAAAACACGTATAATATACAGTGTATCACAATAATAGATTCTCAAACCCCTATTATAAGCTTACAGTAGATTACAATAGCAATTTCTTAATGAGAACCAACTATTAAATTCCACATTTTGAATTTCTCTATCAAAAACTGAATAAGTCAATTTTCGACTTTTTTTGCCCTTCAAAAATACATTAAAACACTTGAAAAAACTTTTTTCCTAAGATTAAAATTGATACATATTTTCATGAAAATACACATTTTAAGCTCATAGATTGTAAAATTTATAGTTTGTGTAAGTGCTGAATAATGTCAAATTTCGACAGTTTTTAGGCCTTCAAAAATACTTAAAATACTAGGAAAAAACGTTATTTTTAGTTAAATTATAACCTAAATTTCATGAAAATAAATATTTTTTAGCTCATAACATATCAAAATATAGTTGTAAATGTGCTGCTAATGTCATTTCGATTTTTTTTAGCCCTTCAAAAATACCATTAAAATACTTTGGGGGGGAAAAACAAAAACATTATTTTTAAGATTAAACTTGGATACTAAATTTCGTACAAAATACATAGTTTTAGTCTATTAATTTTTAAATATAGTTTTAGCAATATGAAAAGCTATTTAGCTACAGATATAAAGAAAGATACTTCAATTTTGTGAAAAAAAACAACTCTCAATGATACTAGCTAACTCTTGAAACACTACATTATGTGTTTATAGCATTATGAAAGTAAAAACTACTTGTATATATACAATACGCTACGTTTACAGGAAACATGAAAAATGCTTGCAATAGACCGTTATACATCAATAAATAACCTCTTACTCTTTTATTTATAGCTAAAGTAATGTAAGCTACTTATATGTGCAAATTATTTCTAAAAAAAGGATTTTATACTTCATTTTGGAAAACTAGCTTATATTTACTGATAACTAGCTAAAATCATTGGAACACACTACCTTTTATGGTTATAGCAATATAATAAGAAAACTACTTGTATATATACAATAACGCTACAGTTAGAAGAAAACTATGAAAAACGCTTTGCAATTATAACCGATATATCCACATTAAATAATCTCACACACTTCTATTTAATACTTAATGTAATGTAATCTACTTATAGGTGCAAATTATTCTAAAAAGAGGATTTATACTTCAATTTGTATGAAAACAGCTATATATAACCTCTAAATGCTAATATTCATTGAAAACACTACATTTTATGGGTTATAGCAAGATAATCGAGTAACTACTTGTATATATACAATAACGCTACTTTTATAAGAAACTTATGAAACGCTTGCAATATACCGTTATGTCACAATAAAGAACCTCTTACTCTTCTCTTTATTAGCTTAATGTAATGTAAGCTACTTATAGTGAAATTATTCTAAAAAAGGATTGTATCTTCATTTGTAGGAAACACTATATATCACCGTACTATCTAAATCATTGAAAAAAACACTTTTGAGGTAATAAAGCATATCATAAGATAAATTTCCTTCTATTAATGATAAACACTACAATTAAAAAAAACTATCCAAGAAAAACGTGTAATATACAATTGTATCACAATATAGAGTCTCAAACTCTAATTATAAGCTACAGTATTTTAAAATAGCAATTTCTAACGAAAGCAACTATAATACCACATTTGATTTCTGTACAAAAAAAGGCTGAATAATATTCAATTTTCGACTTTTTTAGCCTTAAAAATACATAAACACTTGAAAAAACGTTTGTTTCTAATTAAAATTGAATACATATTTTCATTAAAAAGTACATATTTAAGTCATAATATTGTAAAATCTGTTGTGTAAAAGTGCTGTCTAAGTCAAATTTCGACATTTTTTAGGCTTTCAAAAATAATTAAAATACTTGGAAAACGTTGTTTTTAAGTTAAAATTGATACTAAATTTCATGAAAAATACATATTTTTTAGCTATTAATTTTGTAAAATATAGTTTTGCAAATATAAAAGCTATTACTACAGTATAAGAAATATACTTCCAATTATAGAAAAAAATTACTTGTGCCACTGATAATAGCTGAAATCATTGAAAACACGACATTTTATGGGTTTATAGCAATATGTATGTTAAAAACTATTTGTATATATACAATACCGCTACAGTTTACAAGAAACTATGAAACACGCTTGCAATATACCGTTTATAGCAATAAATCGCCTCTTACTCTTTCTATTTAATAGCTTATGTAATGTACGCTACTTATAGGTGCAAATATTCTAAAAGAGGATTTTATACTTCAATTTGTAGGAAAACAGCTCTATTCCTGATAACTGCTAAATAATTGAAAACACTAACATTTTAATGGGTTTTGCAATAAATAAGTAAAACTACTTGTATATATACATCGCTAACAGTTTTAGAAGAAACAATGAAAAACGCTTGCATTATACCGTATATCACCATATAACCTCTTACTCTTCTATTTAATAGCTTAATGTAATGTAGAACTACTTATAGGTGCAAATTATTCAAAAGAGGATTTTAACTTCAATTTGTAGGAAACAGTTATATTCACCGTAGATCTATATCATTGAAAACACTACATTATATGGGTGATAGCCCTTGTTAAGTAAAACTACTTGTATATATACACGAAGCTACAGTTACTAGGAAACTATGAAAAAAAGCTTTGCAATATAACCGTTATATCACAATAATAGGTGGTGGGAACTCTTACTCTTCTATTTAATAGCTTAAAGTATGTAGCTACTTATAGTGCAAATTATTTTAAAAAAAGGATTTTATACTTCAAATTTGTGGAACAGCTATATTATCACATAACTGCTAAGAAATCTTGGAAGGAACACACTACAGTTTATGGTTTATAGCAATATATACGTAAACTACTTGTATATAACAATACGCTACAGTTTACAAGAAACTATGAAACGCTTGCAATATACCGTTATATCACATTAAATAATATCTTACTCTTCTATTTAATAGCTTCATGTAATGTAATCACCTTATAGGTGCAAATTATTCTAAAAAGAGGATTTTATACGTCAATTTGTAGGAAAACAGCTATATATCACCGATAAATAGCTAATATCATTGAAAACACTACATTTTATGGGTTTATAGCAATATAATAAGTAAAAGTACTTGTATATATACAATAACGCTACATTTTAGAAGAAACTATGAAAAACGCTTGCAATATACCGTTATATCACAATAAAGAACCTCTTACTCTTCTATTTATTAGCTTAATGTAATGTAAGCTACTTATAGGTGTAAATTATTCTAAAAAAAGGATTGTATACTTCAATTTGTAGGCAAACAGCTATATATCACCGATAACTAGCTAAAATCATTGAAAAGAACACATTTTGAGGGTATAAAGCATTATCATAAGGTAAATTCCTTCTATTAATGATATAACACTACAATTAAAAAGAAACTATGAAAAACACGTATAATATACAATTGTATCACAATATAGAGTCTCAAACTCCTATTATAAGCTTACAGTAGTTTAAAATAGCAATTTCTAACGAAAACAACTATAATTCCACATTTTGTAATTTCTCTATCAAAAAAGGGCTGAATAATGTCAATTTTCGACATTTTTTAGCCCTTCAAAAATACATTAAAACACTTGGAAAAACGTTGTTATTAAGAATAAAATTGATACATAAATTACATGAAAAATACATATTTTAAGCTCATAATATTGTAAAATATTGTTGTGTAAAAGTGCTGAATAATGTCAAATTTCGACATTTTTTAGGCTTTCAAAAATACATTAAAACACTTGAAAAAACGTTGTTTTTAAGATTAAAATTGATACCTAAATTTCATGAAAAATACATATTTTTAGCTCATAACATTGTAAAATATAGTATTGTAAGAGTGCTGAATAATGTAAAATTTCGACATTATTTAGCATTCCAAAAATACATTAAAATTCTTGAAAAAACATTGTTTTTAGGATTGAAATTGATATCTAAATTTCATGAAAAATACATATTTTTAGCTATTAATTTTGTAAAATATAGTTGTAACAAATATAAAAAGCTATTTACCTACAGATATAAAGAAATATACTTCAATTTGTAGAAAAAAACCAATCTTCACTGATAGCTAGCTAAAATCATTGAAAACACTACATTTTATGGGTTTATAGCAATATGATATGTAAAATTACTTGTATATATACAATAACGCTACAGTTTACAAGAAACTATGAAAAACGCTTGCAATATACCGTTATATCACAATAAATAACCTATTGCTCTACTATTTATTAGCTTAATGTAATGAAAGCTACTTATAGGTGCAAATTATTTAAAAAAAAGGATTATACTTGTATTTGTAAGAAAACTGCTATATATCACCGAATACTAGCTATAATCATTGAAAAGAACACATTTTGAGGGTATAAAGCATTATCATAAGGTAAATTCCTTCTATTAATGATATAACACTACAATTAACAAGAAACTATCAAAAAAACGTGTAATATACAATTGTATCACAATATAGAGTCTCAAACTCCTATTATAAGCTTACAGTAGTTTAAAATAGCAATTTCTAACGAAAGCAACTATAATACCACATTTTGAATTTCTGTATCAAAAAAAGGGCTGAATAATGTNCTTGAAAAAACGTGTTTCTAGGATTAAAATTGATACATAATTATCATTAAAAATACATTTTTTAAGCTCATAATATTGTAAAAATATTTTGTGAAAAAAGTGCGGGCTAATGTAAAATTTCGACATTTTTTAGGCCTTAAAAAATACATTAAAATACTTGGAAAAACGTTTTTTTAAGATTAAAATTGATATCTAAATTTCATGAAAAATCCCTATTTTTAGCTATTAATTTTGTAAAATATAGTTGTAGCAAATATAAAAAGCTATTTTAGCTACAGATATAAAGAAATATACTTCAATTTGTAGAAAAAATTACTTTTCACTGATAACTAGCTGAAATCATTGAAAACACTACATTTTATGGGTTTATAGCAATATGTTTAAGTAAAACTATTTGTATATATACCAATAACGCTAAAGTTTACAAGAAACTATGAAAAACGCTTGAAATTTATACCGTTATATAGCAATAAATAGCCTCTTACTCTTCTATTTAATAGTTTAAATGTAATGTAAGCTACTTAGAGGTGCAAATTATTCTAAAAAGAGGATTTTATACTTCAATTTGTAGGAAAACAGCTATATATCACTGAAAACTAGCTAAAATATTTAAAACACTACATTTAAGGTTTATAGCAATATAATAAGTAAAACTACTTGTATATATACAATAACGCTACAGTTTAGAAGAAATATGAAAACGCTTGCATTATGCCGTTATATCACAAAAAATAACCTCTTACTCTTCTATTTAATAGCTTAATGAAATGTAAAGCTACTTATGTGCAAATTATTCTAAAAAGAGGATTTTATACTTCAATTTTGTAGGAAAACAGCTAATATCACCGATAAATAGCTATTATCATTGAAAACACTACATTTTATGGGTTTATAGCAATATGATAAGTAAACTACTTGTATATATACAATAACGCTACAGTTACAAGAAACTAGGAAAAACGCTTGCAATATACACAATATATCACAATAAATAACCTCTTACTCTTCTATTTAATAGCTTAACGTAATGAAGCTACTTATAGGTGCAATTATTCTAAAATAGGATTTTATACTCAATTTGTGGGAAAACAGCTACATATCACGATAACTAGCTATTTTCCCATTGAAAACACCTACATTTTATGTGTTTTATAGAAATATAATAAAAAACTACTTGTACAATATGCTACAATGTTTACAATACCGCTACAGTTTAGAAGAAACTAGGAAAACGCTTGCAATATACCGTTATATCACAATAAATAACCTCTTACTCTTCTATTTAATAGCTTAATGTAATGTAAGCTACTTATAGGTGCAAATTATTCTAAAAGGGGATTTTAACTTCAATTTTAGGAAAACAGCTATATATAAACCGATAAATAGCTAAAATCATTGAAAACACTATATTATTTTGGGTTTATATCAATATGTTAAGTAAAACTACTTTTATATATACAATAACGCTACAGTTTACAAGAAACTATGAAAAAACGCTTGCAATATCCGTTATATCACAATAATAACCTCTTACTCTTCTTTTTAATAGCTTAATGAAATGTAAGCTACTTATATGTGCAAATTATTCTAAAAAGAGGATTTTATACATCAATTTGTAGGAAAACAGCTATATATCACCGATAGATAGCTAAAATCATTGAAAACACTACATTTTATGGGTTTATAGCATTATAATAAGTAAAACTACTTGTATATATACATTAACGCTACAGTTTACAAGAAACTATAAAAACCTTGCAATATACCGTTATATCACAATAAATAACCTCTACTCTTCTATTTAATAGCTTAATGTAATGTAAGCTACTTATAGGGTGCAAATTATTCTAAAAAAAGGATTTTTAATCTTCAATTTGTAGGAAAACAGCTATATATCACCGATAAATAGCTATTATCATTCAAAACACTACATTTTATGGGTTTATACCAATATGGTAAGTAAAACTGCTTGTATATATCCCAATAACGCTACAGTTTATAAGAACTATGAAAACCTTGCAATATACCGTTAAAATCACAAAATACCCTCTTACTCTTTCTATTTATTAGCTTAATGTAATGTAAGCTACTTATACGTCCCAAATTATCTAAAAAAAAGGATTGTTTACTTCAATTTGTAGGAAAAACAACTATATATCACCGGTAACTAGCTAAAATCATTGAAAAGAAACACATTGTGAGGGTATAAAGCATTATCATAAAAGGTAAATTCCTTATATTAATGATATAACACTACAATTAAGAAGAAAACTATGAAAAACACGTATAATATACAATTGTATTCACAATCTAGTCTCAACTCCTCCTTATAAGCTTACCAGTAGATTAAAATAGCAATTTCTAACGAAACAACCTATAATTCCACATTTTGAATTTCTCTATCAAAAAAAGGTGCTGAAAATGTCAATTTCGACATTTTTTAGCCCTTCAAAAATACATTAAAACACTTGGAAAAAACGTTGTATAAGAATAAAATTGGATACATAAATTACATGGAAAAATACCTATTTTAATCTCACTATATTGAAAATATTGTTGTGTAAAAGTGCTGACTATTGTTAAATTTCCGACATTTTTTTAGCTTCAAAAATACCTTAAGGACATTGACAAAACGTTATTTTTAAGATTAAAATTGATACCTAAATTCATGAAAAATACATATTTTTTTAGCTCATAAACATTGTAAATTCAGACCAAGCCTCGGATAGGTGCATCCCTTGCTCTGCCAGTTACAATTCTAACAGGTGCCCTTCCCTGTAATACATGGCCATTCACATATATGCTTTCGCACCACCCTATATTTGTTTCAGCACCTATATGCAGAACACACCCAATTAAATATGTTGTATGACGTGAGTGAAAAAAACATTGTATTTAGGATTGAAATTGATATCTAATTTCATGAAAATACATATTTTTAGCTATTAATTTTGTAAAAATCTAGTTTAACAAATAAAAAAGCATTACCTAAGATATAAAGAAATATACTTCATTGTAGAAAAAAAAAACAATCTTCACTGATAACTAGCTAAAATCATTGAAAACACTACATTTTATGGGTTTATAGGAATATGATAAGTAAAACTACTTGTATATATACAATAACGCTTACAGTTTACAAGAAACTATACAAAACGATTGCAATATACCGGTATATCCCAATAAATAACCTATTGATCTTCTATTATTAGATTAATGTAATGTAAGCTACTTATAGGTGCAAAATTATTTTAAAAAAAAGGATATACTTGTATTGTAGGGCAAAACTGCATATATCACGAATACTAGCTAAAATCATGAAAAGAACACATTGAAGGTTAGAAAGAATTAATCGCATAAAGGAAATTTCCTTCTATTAATGATATAAACACGACAAGACAAGAAACTATTCAAAAAAAAACGTGGTAATATACAATTGTATCACAATATAGAGTCTCAACTCCTATTATAGCTTACAGTAGTTAAATAGCAATTTCTAACGAAAGCAACTATAATACACATTTTGAATTTCTGTATCAAAAAAGGGATGAATAATGTCAATTTTCGACCTTTTTTTAGACCTTCAAAAATACATTTAAAAACACTTGAAAAAACGTTGTTTCTAAGATAAAATTTGATACATAATTTTTCATTAAAATACATATTTTAGTCATAATATTGTTAAATTATAGTTGTGTAAAAGTGCTGCATAATGTCAAATTTCACATTTTTTAGGATTTCAAAAAGACATTAAAATACTTGGAAAAACGTTGTTTTTAAGATTAAATTGATATTAGCCCTAAATTCCCATGAAAAATACATATTTTTAGCTATTAAATTTGTAAAATATAGTTGCTCGCAAATATAAAAAGCTATTTAGCTACAGATATAAAGGAAATATAACTTCATTTGTAGAAAAAAAATTTACTTTTCACTGATAACTAGCTGAAATCATTGAAAACACTACATTTATGGGTTATATAGCAATATGTGATATGTAAAACTTTTTGTATATATACAATAGATACAGTTTACATATGAAACTATGGGAAAAAACCTTGCAGTATACCGTTATTATAGCAATAAAATAGCCTCCCTAGAACTCTTCTATTTACTAGCTTCACATGTAATGTAGCTACTTATAGGTGCAAATTTCTAAAAATGAGGATTTTTTACTTCAATTTGTAGGAAAACAGCTATATACTCACCGATAAATAGCTTAATATCCATTGAAAAACACTTACATTTATGGGATTTATAGCAATATAATAAGTAAAACTCTTGTAATATACATAAACGCTACAGTTTAAAGGAAAACTATGAAAAACGCTTGCAATATACGTTGTAAATCACAATAAATTATCCCCTCTTACTATTCATTTAATAGCTTTAATTTAATGTAAGCTAACTTATAGGTGCAAATTAATCAAAAAAAGAATTATTTTATACCTCATAATTGTAGGGAAACAGCCTATATATCAAGAAACACAGAGACAAGCATAAATATCATTGGAAAAACACTTACAATTTTATGGGTTGATAGCAATATAATAAGTAAAACTACGTTGATATATAACAATAACTTAAGTTTTACAAGAAACATATGAAAAACGCTTGCAATATAACGTTATTCTCACAATAAATAACATCTTACTCTTCTATTAATAGTCTTAATGTAATGTAAGTTACTCTATAGGTGCAAATTTATTCTAAAAAGAGGATTTTATACTTCAATTTGTAGGAAAACAGCTACATATCACTGATAACAAGCTAAAATCATTGAAAACACTACATTTTATGTGTTTATAGCAATATAATAAGTAAAACTACTGGTATATATACAATAACGCTACAGTTTAGAAGAAACTATGAAAAACGCTTGCAATATACCGTTATATCACAATAAATAACCTCTTACTCTTCTATTTATTAGCTTAATGTAATGTAAGATACTTATAGGTGCAAATTATTCTAAAAAAAGGATTGTATACTTCAATTTGTAGGAAAAAGCTATATATCACCGATAAATAGCTAATATCATTGAAAACACTTATTTATGGGTTTATAGCAATATGATAAGTAAAACTACTTTGAACTATTATTACAATAACGCTACAGTTTACAAGAAACTAGGAAAAACGCTTGCAATATACACAAATATCACAATAAATAACCTCTTACTCTTCTATTTAATAGCTTAACGTAATTTAAGCTACTTATAGGTGCAAATTATTCTAAAAGAGGATTTATACTTCAATTTGTAGGAAAACAGCTACATATCACTGATAACTAGCTAAAATCATTGAAAACACTACATTTTATGTGTTTATAGCAATAATAAGTAAAACTACTTGTAATATACAATAACGCTACAGTTTAGAAGAAACTATGAAAAACGCTTGCAATATACTTTTATATCACAATAAATAACCTCTTACTCTCTATTAATAGCTTAATGTAATGTAAGTACTTATAGGTGCAAATTATTCTAAAAAGAGGATTTTATACTTCAATTTGTAGGAAAACAGCTACATATCACTGATAACAAGCTAAAATCATTGAAAACACTACATTTAGTGTTTATAGCATATAATAAGTAAAACTACTTGTATATAACAATAACGCTACAGTTTAGAAAAACTATGAAAACGCTTGCAATATACCGTTATATCACAATAAATAACCATTTACTCTTTTTGAATAGCTTAATGTAATGTAAGCTACTTATAGGTGCAAATTATTCTAAAAGAGGATTTTATACTTCAATTTGTAGGAAAACAGCAAATATTCACCGATAAATACCTAATATCATTGAAAACACTACATTTTATGGGTTTATAGCAATATAATAGTAAACTACTTGTTAATATTAA
This sequence comes from Chionoecetes opilio, assembly GCA_016584305.1. Lineage (NCBI taxonomy): Eukaryota > Metazoa > Arthropoda > Malacostraca > Decapoda > Majidae > Chionoecetes > Chionoecetes opilio. The sequence goes on from JACEEZ010022621.1 coordinate 84,450, forward strand.
TAACGCACATTTAGAAGAAACTATGAAAAACGCTTCACAATATACCGTTATATCACAATAAATATCTCTACTCTTCTATTTAATAGCTTAATGTAATGTAGCTACTTATAGGTGCAAATTAATCTAAAAACTTTTTTATACTTCAATTTGTAGGAAAACAGCTATATATCACCGATAAATAGCTATTATCATTGAAAACACTACATTTTATGGGTTTATAGCAATATGGTAAGTAAAACTGCTTGTATATATACAATAACGCTACAGTTTATAAGAAACTATGAAAAACGCTTGCAATATACCGTTATATCACAATAAATACCCTCTTACTCTTCTATTTATTAGCTTAATGTAATGTAAGCTACTTATACGTCCAAAATTATTCTAAAAAAAGGATTGTATACTTCAATTTGTAGGAAAACAACTATATATCACCGATAACTAGCTAAAATCATTGAAAAGAACACATTTTGAGGGTATAAAGCATTATCATAAGGTAAATTCCTTCTATTAATGATATAACACTACAATTAAGAAGAAACTATGAAAAACACGTATAATATAAAATTGTATCACAATATAGTCTCTAACTCCTATTATAAGCTTACAGTAGATTAAAATAGCAATTTCTAACGAAAACAACTATAATTCCACATTTTGAATTTCTCTATCAAAAAAAGGGCTGAATAATGTCAATTTTCGACATTTTTTAGCCCTTCAAAAATACATTAAAACACTTGGAAAAACGTTGTTATTAAGAATAAAATTGATACATAAATTACATGAAAAATACATATTTTAAGCTCATAATATTGTAAAATATTGATGTGTAAAAGTGCTGAATATTGTCAAATTTCGACATTTTTTAGGCTTTCAAAAATACATTAAGACACTTGAAAAAATGTTGTTTTTAAGATTAAAATTGATACCTAAATTTCATGAAAAATACATATTTTTAGCTCATAAACATTGTAAAATATAGTATTGTAAAAGTGCTGAATAATGTAAAATTTCGACATTATTTAGCATTTCATAAATACATTAAAATTCTTGAAAAAACATTGTTTTTAGGATTGAAATTGATATCTAAATTTCATGAAAAATACATATTTTTAGCTATTAATTTTGTAAAATATAGTTGTAACAAATATAAAAAGCTATTTACCTACAGATATAAAGAAATATACTTCAATTTGTAGAAAAAAACCAATCTTCACTGATAACTAGCTAAAATCATTGAAAACACTACATTTTATGGGTTTATAGCAATATGATAAGTAAAACTACTTGTATATATACAATAACGCTACAGTTTACAAGAAACTATGAAAAACGCTTGCAATATACCGTTATATCACAATAAATAACCTATTGCTCTTCTATTTATTAGCTTAATGTAATGTAAGCTACTTATAGGTGCAAATTATTTAAAAAAAAGGATTATACATGTATTTGTAGGAAAACTGCTATATATCACCGAATACTAGATAAAATCATTGAAAAGAACACATTTTGAGGGTATAAAGCATTATCATAAGGTAAATTCCTTCTATTAATATATAACACTACAATTAACAAGAAACTATCAAAAAAACGTGTAATATACAATTGTATCACAATATAGAGTCTCAAACTCCTATTATAAGCTTACAGTAGTTTAAAATAGCAATTTCTAACGAAAGCAACTATAATACCACATTTTGAATTTCTGTATCAAAAAAAGGGCTGAATAATGTCAATTTTCGACCTTTTTTAGCCCTTCAAAAATACATTAAAACACTTAAAAAAACGTTGTTTCTAAGATTAAAATTGATACATAATTTTCATTAAAAATACATATTTTAAGCTCATAATATTGTAAAATATAGTTGTGTAAAAGTGCTGCATAATGTCAAATTTCGACATTTTTTAGGCTTTCAAAAATACATTAAAATACTTGGAAAAACGTTGTTTTTAAGATTAAAATTGATATCTAATTTGCATAAAAAATACATATTTTTAGCTATTAATTTTGTAAAATATAGTTGTAGCAAATATATAAAGCTATTTAGCTACAGATATAAAGATATATACTTCAATTTGTAGAAAAAAAAACCTCTTCAATGATAACTAGCTAAAATCATTGAAAACACTACATTTTATGGGTTTATAGCAATATAATAAGTAAAACTACTTGTATATATACAATAACGCTTAAGTTTACAAGAAACTATGAAAAACGCTTGCAATATACCGTTATATCACAATAAATAACCTCTTACTCTTCTATTTAATAGCTTAATGTAATGTAAGCTACTTATAGGTGCAAATTATTCTAAAAAGAGGATGTTATACTTCAATTTGTAGGAAAACAGCTATATATCACTGATAACTAGCTAAAATCATTGAAAACACTACATTTAATGGGTTTATAGCAATATAATAAGTAAAACTACTTGTATATATACAATAACGCCACAGTTTACAAGAAACTATGAAAAACGCTTGCAATATACCGTTATATCACAATAAATAACCTCTTACTCTTCTATTTAATACCTAATGTAATGTAAGCTTTTTATAGGTGCAAATTATTCTAAAAAGAGGATTTTATACTTCAATTTGTAGGAAAACAGCTATATATCACCGATAAATAGCTAATATAATTGAAAACACTATATTTTATGGGTTTATAACAATATGATAAGTAAAACTACTTGTATATATACAATACCGCTACAGTTTACAATAAACTAGGAAAAAGGCTTGCAATATACACAATATATCACAATAAATAACCTCTTACTCTTCTATTTAATAGCTTAACGTAATGTAAGCTACTTATAGGTGCAAATTATTCTAAAAAGAGGATTTTATACTTCAATTTGTAGGAAAACAGCTACATATCACTGATAACAAGCTAAAATCATTGAAAACACTACATTTTATGTGTTTATAGCAATATAATAAGTAAAACTACTTGTATATATACAATAACGCTACAGTTTACAAGAAACTATGAAAAACGCTTGCAATATACCGTTATATCACAATAAATAACCTCTTACTCTTCTATTTAATAGCTTAATGTAATGTAAGCTACTTATAGGTGCAAATTATTCTAAAAAGAGGATTTTATACTTCAATTTGTAGGAAAACAGCTATATATCACCGATAAATAGCTATTATCATTGAAAACACTACATTTTATGGGTTTATAGCAATATGGTAAGTAAAACTGCTTTTATATATACAATAACGCTACAGTTTATAAGAAACTAAGAAAAACGCATGCAATATACCGTTATATCACAATAAATACCCTCTTACTCTTCTATTTATTAGCTTAATGTAATGTAAGCTACTTATACGTCCAAAATTATTCTAAAAAAAGGATTGTATACTTCAATTTGTAGGAAAACAACTATATATCACAGATAACTAGCTAAAATCATTGAAAAGAACACATTTTGAGGGTATAAAGCATTATCATAAGGTAAATTCCTTCTATTAATGATATAACACTACAATTAAGAAGAAACTATGAAAAACACGTATAATATACAATTGTATCACAATATAGTCTCTAACTCCTATTATAAGCTTACAGTAGATTAAAATAGCAATTTCTAACGAAAACAACTATAATTCCACATTTTGAATTTGTCTATCAAAAAAAGGGCTGAATAATGTCAATTTTCGACATTTTTTAGCCCTTCAAAAATACATTAAAACACTTGGAAAAACGTTGTTATTAAGAATAAAATTGATACATAAATTACATGAAAAATACATATTTTAAGCTCATAATATTGTAAAATATTGATGTGTAAAAGTGCTGAATATTGTCAAATTTCGACATTTTTTAGGCTTTCAAAAATACATTAAGACACTTGAAAAAACGTTGTTTTTAAGATTAAAATTGATACCTAAATTTCATGAAAAATACATATTTTTAGCTCATAAACATTGTAAAATATAGTATTGTAAAAGTGCTGAATAATGTAAAATTTCGACATTATTTAGCATTTCATAAATACATTAAAATTCTTGAAAAAACATTGTTTTTAGGATTGAAATTGATATCTAAATTTCATGAAAAATACATAGATTTTGCTATTAATTTTGTAAAATATAGTTGTAACAAATATAAAAAGCTATTTACCTACAGATATAAAGAAATATACTTCAATTTGTAGAAAAAAACCAATCTTCACTGATAACTAGCTAAAATCATTAAAAACACTACATTTTATGGGTTTATAGCAATATGATAAGTAAAACTACTTGTATATATACAATAACGCTACAGTTTACAAGAAACTATGAAAAACGCTTGCAATATACCGTTATATCACAATAAATAACCTATTGCTCTTCTATTTATTAGCTTAATGTAATGTAAGCTACTTATAGGTGCAAATTATTTAAAAAAAAGGATTATACATGTATTTGTAGGAAAACTGCTATATATCACCGAATACTAGATAAAATCATTGAAAAGAACACATTTTGAGGGTATAAAGCATTATCATAAGGTAAATTCCTTCTATTAATATATAACACTACAATTAACAAGAAACTATCAAAAAAACGTGTAATATACAATTGTATCACAATATAGAGTCTCAAACTCCTATTATAATCTTACAGTAGATTAAAATAGCAATTTCTAACGAAAGCAACTATAATACCACATTTTGAATTTCTGTATCAAAAAAAGGGCTGAATAATGTCAATTTTCGACCTTTTTTAGCCCTTCAAAAATACATTAAAACACTTAAAAAAACGTTGTTTCTAAGATTAAAATTGATACATAATTTTCATTAAAAATACATATTTTAAGCTCATAATATTGTAAAATATAGTTGTGTAAAAGTGCTGAATAATGTCAAATTTCGAAATTTTTTAGGCTTTCAAAAATACATTAAAAAACTTGAAAAAACATTGTTTGTAAGATTAAAATTGATACCTAAATTTCATGAAAAATACATATTTTTAGCTCATAACATTGTAAAATATAGTATTGTAAAAGTGCTGAATAATTTACAATTTCGACATTATTTAGCATTTCAAAAATACATTAAAATTCTTGAAAAAACATTGTTTTTAGGATTGAAATTGATATCTAAATTTCATGAAAAATACATATTTTTAGCTATTAATTTTGTAAAATATAGTTGTAACAAATATAAAAAGCTATTTACCTACAGATATAAAGAAATATACTTCAATTTGTAGAAAAAAAACAATCTTCACTGATAACTAGCTAAAATCATTGAAAACACTACATTTTATGGGTTTATAGGAATATGATAAGTAAAACTACTTGTATATATACAATAACGCTACAGTTTACAAGAAACTATGAAAAACGCTTGCAATATACCGTTATATCACAATAAATAACCTATTGCTCTTCTATTTATTAGCTTAATGTAATGTAAGCTACTTATAGGTGCAAATTATTTTAAAAAAAGGATTATACTTGTATTTGTAGGAAAACTGCTATATATCACCGAATACTAGCTAAAATCATTGAAAAGAACACATTTTGAAAGTATAAAGAATTATCATAAGGTAAATTCCTTCTATTAATGATATAACACTACAATTAACAAGAAACTATCAAAAAAACGTGTAATATACAATTGTATCACAATATAGAGTCTCAAACTCCTATTATAAGCTTACAGTAGTTTAAAATAGCAATTTCTAACGAAAGCAACTATAATACCACATTTTAAATTTCTGAATCAAAAAAAGGGATGAATAATGTCAATTTTCGACCTTTTTTAGCCCTTCAAAAATACATTAAAACACTTGAAAAAACGTTGTTTCTAAGATTAAAATTGATACATAATTTTCTTTAAAAATACATATTTTAAGCTCATAATATTGTAAAATATAGTTGTGTAAAAGTGCTGCATAATGTCAAATTTCGACATTTTCTTAGGCTTTCAAAAATACATTACAATACTTGGAAAAACGTTGTTTTTAAGATTAAAATTGATATCTAAATTTCATGAAAAATACATATTTTTAGCTATTAATTTTGTAAAATATAGTTGTAGTAAATATAAAAAGCTATTTAGCAACAGATAAAAAGAAATATACTTCAATTTGTAGAAAAAAATTACTTTTCACTGATAACTAGCTGAAATCATTGAAAACACTACATTTTATGGGTTTATAGCAATATGATATGTAAAACTATTTGTATATAGACAATAACGCTACAGTTTACAAGAAACTATGAAAAACGCTTGCAATATACCGTTATATAGCAATAAATAGCCTCTTACTCTTCTATTTACTAGCTTAATGTAATGTAAGCTACTTATAGGTGTAAATTATTCTAAAAAAAGGATTGTATACTTCAATTTGTAGGCAAACAGCTATATATCACCGATAACTAGCTAAAATCATTGAAAAGAACACATTTTGAGGGTATAAAGCATTATCATAAGGTAAATTCCTTCTATTAATGATATAACACTACAATTAAAAAGAAACTATGAAAAACACGTATAATATACAATTGTATCACAATATAGTCTCAAACTCCTATTATAAGCTTACAGTAGTTTAAAATAGCAATTTCTAACGAAAACAACTATAATTCCACATTTTGAATTTCTCTACCAAAAAAAGGGCTGAATAAATCAATTTTCGACATTTTTTAGCCCTTCAAAAATACATTAAAACACTTGAAAAAACGTTGTTATTAAGAATAAAATTGATACATAAATTACATGAAAAATACATATTTTAAGCTCATAATATTGTAAAATATAGTTGTGTAAAAGTGCTGAATAAAGTCAAATTTCGAAATTTTTTAGGCTTTCAAAAATACATTAAAAAACTTGAAAAAACATTGTTTTTAAGATTAAAATTGATACCTAAATTTCATGAAAAATACATATTTTTAGCTCATAACATTGTAAAATATAGTATTGTAAAAGTGCTGAATAATTTAAAATTTCGACATTATTTAGCATTTCAAAAATACATTAAAATTCTTGAAAAAACATTGTTTTTAGGATTGAAATTGATATCTAAATTTCATGAAAAATACATATTTTTAGCTATTAATTTTGTAAAATATAGTTGTAACAAATATAAAAAGCTATTTACCTACAGATATAAAGAAATATACTTCAATTTGTAGAAAAAAAAATCTTCACTGATAACTAGCTAAAATCATTGAAAACACTACATTTTATGGGTTTATAGCAATATGATAAGTAAAACTACTTATATATATACAATAACGCTACAGTTTACAAGAAACTATGAAAAACGCTTGCAATATACCGTTAAATCACAATAAATATCCTCTTACTCTTCTATTTAATAGCTTAATTTAATGTAAGCTACTTATAGGTGCAAATTAATCTAAAAAGATTATTTTATACCTCAATTTGTAGGAAAACAGCTATATATCACCGATAGATAGCTAATATCATTGAAAACACTACATTTTATGGGTTTATAGCAATATAATAAGTAAAACTACTTGTATATATACAATAACGCTTAAGTTTACAAGAAACTATGAAAAACGCTTGCAATATACCGTTATATCACAATAAATAACCTCTTACTCTTCTATTTAATAGCTTAATGTAATGTAAGCTACTTATAGGTGCAAATTATTCTAAAAAGAGGATGTTATACTTCAATTTGTAGGAAAACAGCTATATATCACTGATAACTAGCTAAAATCATTGAAAACACTACATTTTATGGGTTTATAGCAATATAATAAGTAAAACTACTTGTATATATACAATACGCTACAGTTTACAAGAAACTATGAAAAACGCTTGCAATATACCGTTATATCACAATAAATAACCTCTTACTCTTCTATTTAATACCTAATGTAATGTAAGCTTTTTATAGGTGCAAATTATTCTAAAAAGAGGATTTTATACTTCAATTTGTAGGAAAACAGCTATATATCACCGATAAATAGCTAATATAATTGAAAACACTACATTTTATGGGTTTATAACAATATGATAAGTAAAACTACTTGTATATATACAATACCGCTACAGTTTACAAGAAACTAGGAAAAAGGCTTGTAATATACCGTTTTATCACAATAAATAACCTCTTACTCTTCTATTTAATAGCTTAATGTAATGTAAGATACTTATAGGTGCAAATTATTCTAAAAAGAGGATTTTATACTTCAATTTGTAGGAAAACAGCTATATATCACCGATAAATAGCTAATATCATTGAAAACACTACATTTTATGGGTTTATAGCAATATGATAAGTAAAACTACTTATATATATACAATAACGCTACAGTTTACAAGAAACTATGAAAAACGCTTGCAATATACCGTTATATCACAATAAATAACCTCTTACTCTTCTATTTATTAGCTTAATGTAATGTAAGATACTTATAGGTGCAAATTATTCTAAAAAAAGGATTGTATACTTCAATTTGTAGGAAAACAGCTATATATCACCGATAAATAGCTAATATCATTGAAAACACTACATTTTATGGGTTTATAGCAATATGATAAGTAAAACTACTTATATATATACAATAACGCTACAGTTTACAAGAAACTAGGAAAAACGCTTGCAATATACACAATATATCACAATAAATATCCTCTTACTCTTCTATTTAATAGCTTAACGTAATGTAAGCTACTTATAGGTGCAAATTATTCTAAAAGAGGGATTTTATACTTTCAATTTGTAGGAAAACAGCTACATATCACTGATAACTAGCTAAAATCATTGAAAACACTACATTTTATGTGTTTATAGCAATATAATAAGTAAAACTACTTGTATATATACAATAACGCTACAGTTTAGAAGAAACTATGAAAAACGCTTGCAATATACTTTTATATCACAATAAATAACCTCTTACTCTTCTATTTAATAGCTTAATGTAATGTAAGCTACCTATAGCTGCAAATTATTCTAAAAAGAGGATTTTATACTTCAATTTGTAGGAAAACAGCTACATATCACTGATAACAAGCTAAAATCATTGAAAACACTACATTTTATGTGTTTATAGCAATATAATAAGTAAAACTACTTGTATATATACAATAACGCTACAGTTTAGAAGAAACTATGAAAAACGCTTGCAATATACCGTTATATCACAATAAATAACCTCTTACTCTTCTATTTAATAGCTTAATGTAATGTAAGCTACTTATAGGTGCAAATTATTCTAAAAAGAGGATTTTATACTTCAATTTGTAGGAAAACAGCTATATATAACCGATAAATACCTAATATCATTGAAAACACTACATTTTATGGGTTTATAGCAATATAATAAGTAAAACTACTTGTATATATACAATAACGCTACAGTTTAGAAGAAACTATGAAAAACGCTTGCAATATACCGTTATATCACAATAAATATCCTCTTACTCTTCTATTTAATAGCTTAATGTAATGTAAGCTACTTAGAGGTGCAAATTAATCTAAAAAGATTATTTTATACTTCAATTTGTAGGAAAACAGCTATATATCACCGATAGATACCTAATATCATTGAAAACACTACATTATATGGGTTTATATCAATATGTTAAGTAAAATTACTTGTATATATACAATAACGCTACAGTTTACAAGAAATTATGATAAACGCTTGCAGTATACCGTTATATCACAATAAATAACCTCTTACTCTTCTATTTAATAGCTTAATGTAATGTAAGCTACTTATAGGTGCAAATTATTCTAAAAAGAGGATTTTATACTTCAATTTGTAGGAAAACAGCTATATATCACCGATAAATAGCTAATATCATTGAAAACACTACATTTTATGGGTTTATAGCAATATGGTAAGTAAAACTACTTGTATATATACAATAACGCTACAGTTTATAAGAAACTATGAAAAACGCTTGCAATATACCGTTATATCACAATAAATACCCTCTTACTCTTCTATTTATTAGCTTAATGTAATGTAAGCTACTTATACGTCCAAATTATTCTAAAAAAAGGATTGTATACTTCAATTTGTAGGAAAACAACTATATATCACCGATAACTAGCTAAAATCATTGAAAAGAACACATTTTGAGGGTATAAAGCATTATCATAAGGTAAATTCCTTCTATTAATGATATAACACTACAATTAAGAAGAAACTATGAAAAACACGTATAATATACAATTGTATCACAATATAGTCTCAAACTCCTATTATAAGCTTACAGTAGATTAAAATAGCAATATCTAATGAAAACAACTATAATTCCACATTTTGAATTTCTCTATAAAAAAAAAGAGCTGAATAATGTCAATTTTCGACATTATTTAGCCCTTCAAAAATACATTAAAACACTTGAAAAAACGTTGTTTCTAAGATTAAAATTGATACATAATTTTCATGGAAAATACACATTTTAAGCTCATAATATTGTAAAATATAGTTGTGTAAAAGTGCTGAATAATGTCAAAACTCGACATTTTTTAGGCTTTCAAAAATACATTAAAATACTTGGAAAAACGTTGTTTTTAAGATTATAATTGATACCTAAATTTCATGAAAAATACATATTTTTAGCTCAAAACATTGTAAAATATAGTTGTGTAAAAGTGCTGAATAATGTCTAATTTCGATATTTTTTAGCACTTCAAAAATACATTAAAATACTTGAAAAAACATTGTTTTTAAGATTAAAATTGATATCTAATTTTCATGAAAAATACATATTTTTAGCTATTAATTTTGTAAAATATAGTTGTAGCAAATATAAAAAGCTATTTAGCTACAGATATAAAGAAATATACTTCAATTTGTAGAAAAAAACAACTCTTCAATGATAACTAGCTAAAATCATTGAAAACACTACATTTTATGGGTTTATAGCATTATGATAAGTAAAACTACTTGTATATATACAATAACGCTACAGTTTACAGGAAACTATGAAAAACGCTTGCAACATACCGTTATATCACAATAAATAACCTCTTACTCCTCTATTTAATAGCTTAAAGTAATGTAAGCTACTTATAGGTGCAAATTATTCTAAAAAAAGGATTTTATACTTCAATTTGTAGGAAAACAGTTATATATCACTGATAACTAGCTAAAATCATTGAACACACTACATTTTATGGGTTTATAGCAATATAATAAGTAAAACTACTTGTATATATACAATAACGCTACAGTTTAGAAGAAACTATGAAAAACGCTTGCAATATACCGTTATATCACAATAAATAACCTCTTACTCTTCTATTTAATAGCTTAATGTAATGTAAGCTACTTATAGGTGCAAATTCTTCAAAAAAGAGGATTTTATACTTCAATTTGTAGGAAAACAGCTATATATCACCAATAAATAGCTAATATCATTGAAAACACTACATTGTATGGGTTTATAGCAATATAATAAGTAAAACTACTTGTATATATACAATAACGCTACATTTTACAAGAAACTATGAAAAACGCATGCAATATTCCGTTATATCACAATAAATATCCTCCTACTCTTCTATTTATTAGCTTAATGTAATGTAAGATACTTATAGGTGCAAATTATTCTAAAAAAAGGATTGTATACTTCAATTTGTAGGAAAACAGCTATATATCACCGATAAATAGCTAATATCTTTGAAAACACTACATTTTATGGGTTTATAGCAATATGATAAGTAAAACTACTTGTATATATACAATAACGCTACAGTTTACAAGAAACTAGGAAAAACGCTTGCAATATACACAATATTTCACAATAAATATCCTCTTACTCTTCTATTTAATAGCTTAACGTAATGTAAGCTACTTATAGGTGCAAATTATTCTAAAAAGAGGATTTTATACTTCAATTTGTAGGAAAACAGCTACATATCACTGATAACTAGCTAAAATCATTGAAAACACTACATTTTATGTGTTTATAGCAATATAATAAGTAAAACTACTTGTATATATACAATAACGCTAAAGTTTAGAAGAAACTATGAAAAACGCTTGCAATATACTTTTATATCACAATAAATAACCTCTTACTCTTCTATTTAATAGCTTAATGTAATGTAAGCTACTTATAGGTGCAAATTATTCTAAAAAGAGGATTTTATACTTCAATTTGTAGGAAAACAGCTACATATCACTGATAACAAGCTAAAATCATTGAAAACACTACATTTTATGTGTTTATAGCAATAAAATAAGTAAAACTAATTGTATATATACAATAACGCTACAGTTTACAAGAAATTATGATAAACGCTTGCAGTATACCGTTATATCACAATAAATAACCTCTTACTCTTCTATTTAATAGCTTAATGTAATGTAAGCTACTTATAGGTGCAAATTATTCTAAAAAGAGGATTTTATACTTCAATTTGTAGGAAAACAGCTATATATCACCGATAAATAGCTAATATCATTGAAAACACTACATTTTATGGGTTTATAGCAATATGGTAAGTAAAACTACTTGTATATATACAATAACGCTACAGTTTATAAGAAACTATGAAAAACGCTTGCAATATACCGTTATATCACAATAAATACCCTCTTACTCTTCTATTTATTAGCTTAATGTAATGTAAGCTACTTATACGTCCAAATTATTCTAAAAAAAGGATTGTATACTTCAATTTGTAGGAAAACAACTATATATCACCGATAACTAGCTAAAATCTTTTAAAAAGAACACATTTTGAGGGTATAAAGCATTATCATAAGGTAAATTCCTTCTTTTAATGATATAAACTACAATTAAGAAGAAACTATGAAAAACACGTATAATATACAATTGTATCACAATATAGTCTCAAACTCCTATTATAAGCTTACAGTAGATTAAAATAGCAATATCTAATGAAAACAACTATAATTCCACATTTTGAATTTCTCTATCAAAAAAAAGAGCTGAATAATGTCAATTTTCGACATTATTTAGCCCTTCAAAAATACATTAAAACACTTGAAAAAACGTTGTTTCTAAGATTAAAATTGATACATAATTTTCATGGAAATACACATTTTAAGCTCATAATATTGTAAAATATAGTTGTGTAAAAGTGTGAATAATGTCAAAACTCGACATTTTTTAGGCTTTCAAAATACATTAAAATACTTGGAAAAACGTTGTTTTAAGATTATAATTGCTACCTAAATTTCATGAAAATACATATTTTTTTGCTCAAAACTTTTTAAAATATAGTTGTGTAAAAGTGCTGAATAATGTCTAATTTCGATATTTTTTAGCACTTCAAAAATACATTAAAAAACTTGAAAAAACATTGTTTTTTTAAAATTTAAAAATTTATATCTAATTTTCATGAAAAATACATATTTTTAGCTATTAATTTTTTAAAATAGTTGTAGCAATATAAAAAGCTATTTAGCTACAGATATAAAGAAATATACTTCAATTTGTAGAAAAAAACAACTCTTCAATGATAACTAGCTATAATCATTGAAAACACTACATTTTATGGGTTTATAGCATTATGATAAGTAAAACTACTTGTATATATACAATAACGCTACAGTTTACAGGAATCTATGAAAAAAAGCTTGCAACATACCGTTATATCAAAATAAATAACCTCTTACTCCCCTATTTAATAGCTTAAGTAATGTAAGCTACTTATAGGTGCAAATTATTCTAAAAAAAGGATTTATACTTCAATTTGTAGGAAAACAGTTATATATCACTGATAACTAGCTAAAATCATTGAACACACTACTTTATGGGTTTATAGGGAATATAATAAGTAAAACTACTTGTATATATACAATAACGCTACAGTTTAGAAGAAACTATGAAAAAACGCTTTCCAATATACCGTTATATCACAATAAATAACCTATTACTCTTCTATTTAATAGCTTAATGTAATGTAAGCTACTTATAGGTGCAAATTATTCTAAAAAGAGGATTTTATACTTCAATTTGTAGGAAAACAGCTATATATCACCAATAAATAGCTAATATCATTGAAAACACTACATTTTATGGGTTTATAGCAATATAATAAGTAAAACTACTTGTATATATACAATAACGCTACATTTTACAAGAAACTATGAAAAACGCATGCAATATTCCGTTATATCACAATAAATATCCTCCTACTCTTCTATTTAATAGCTTAATGTAATGTAAGCTACTTATAGGTGTAAATTATTCTAAAAAAAGGATTGTATACTTCAATTTGTAGGCAAACAGCTATATATCACCGATAACTAGCTAAAATCATTGAAAAGAACACATTTTGAGGGTATAAAGCATTATCATAAGGTAAATTCCTTCTATTAATGATATAACACTACAATTAAAAAGAAACTATGAAAAACACGTATAATATACAATTGTATCACAATATAGAGTCTCAAACTCCTATTATAAGCTTACAGTAGTTTAAAATAGCAATTTCTGACGAAAACAACTATAATTCCACATTTTGAATTTTTCTATCAAAAAAAGGGCTGAATAATGTCAATTTTCGACATTTTTTAGCCTTTCAAAAATACATTAAAACACTTGAAAAAACGTTGTTTCTAAGATTAAAATTGATACATAATTTTCATGGAAAATACACATTTTAAGCTCATAATATTGTAAAATATAGTTGTGTAAAAGTGCTGAATAATGTCAAAACTCGACATTTTTTAGGCTTTCAAAAATACATTAAAATACTTGGAAAAACGTTGTTTTTAAGATTATAATTGACACCTAAATTTCATGAAAAATACATATTTTTAGCTCAAAACATTGTAAAATATAGTTGTGTAAAAGTGCTGAATAATGTCTAATTTCGATATTTTTTAGCACTTCAAAAATACATTAAAATACTTGAAAAAACATTGTTTTTAAGATTAAAATTGATATCTAATTTTCATGAAAAATACATATTTTTAGCTATTAATTTTGTAAAATATAGTTGTAGCAAATATAAAAAGCTATTTAGCTACAGATATAAAGAAATATACTTCAATTTGTAGAAAAAAACCAATCTTCACTGATAACTAGCTAAAATCATTGAAAACACTACATTTTATGGGTTTATAGCAATATGATAAGTAAAACTACTTGTATATATACAATAACGCTACAGTTTACAAGAAACTATGAAAAACGCTTGCAATATACCGTTATATCACAATAAATAACCTCTTAATCTTCTATTTAATAGCTTAAAGTAATGTAAGCTACTTATAGGTGCAAATTATTCTAAAAAAAGGATTTTATACTTCAATTTGTAGGAAAACAGCTATATATCACTGATAACTAGCTAAAATCATTGAACACACTACATTTTATGGGTTTATAGCAATATAATAAGTAAAACTACTTGTATATATACAATAATGCTACAGTTTAGAAGAAACTATGAAAAACGCTTGCAATATACAGTTATATCACAATAAATAACCTCTTACTCTGCTATTTAATAGCTTAATGTAATGTAAGCTACTTATAGGTGCAAATTATTCTAAAAAGAGCATTTTATACTTCAATTTGTAGGAAAACAGCTATATATCACCGATAAATAGCTAATATCATTGAAAACACTACATTTTAAGGGTTTATAGCGATATGATAAGTAAAACTACTGGTATATATACAATAACGCTACAGTTTACAAGAAACTATGAAAAACGTTTGCAATATACCGTTATATCACAATAAATAACCTCTTACTCTTCTATTTAATAGCTTAATGTAATGTAAGCTACTTAAAGGTGCAAATTATTCTAAAAAGAGGATTTTATACTTCAATTTGTAGGAAAACAGCTATATAACACTGATAACAGCTAAAATCATTGAAAACACTACATTTTATGGGTTTATAGCAATATAATAAGTAAAACTACTTGTATATATACAATAACGCTACAGTTTAGATAAACTACGAAAAACGCTTGCAATATACCGTTATATCACATTAAATAATCTCTTACTCTTCTATTTAATAGCTTAATGTAATGTAATCTACTTATAGTTGCAAATTATTCTAAAAAGAGGATTTTATACTTCAATTTGTAGGAAAACAGCTGTATGTCACCGATAAATAGCTAATATCATTGAAAACACTACATTTTATGGGTTTATAGCAATATAATAAGTAAAACTACTTGTATATATACAATAACGCTACATTTTAGAAGAAACTATGAAAAACGCTTGCAATATACCGTTATATCACAATAAAGAACCTCTTACTCTTCTATTTATTAGCTTAATGTAATGTAAGCTACTTATAGGTGTAAATTATTCTAAAAAGAGGATTGTATACTTCAATTTGTAGGCAAACAGCTATATATCACTGATAACTAGCTAAAATCATTGAAAAGAACACATTTTGAGGGTATAAAGCATTATCATAAGGTAAATTCCTTCTATTAATGATATAACACTACAATGAAAAAGAAACTATGAAAAACACGTATAATATACAATTGTATCACAATATAGAGTCTCAAACTCCTATTATAAGCTTACAGTAGTTTAAAATAGCAATTTCTAACGAAAACAACTATAATTCCACATTTTGAATTTCTCTATCAAAAATAGGGCTGAATAATGTCAATTTTCGACATTTTTTAGCCCTTCAAAAATACATAAAAACACTTGAAAAAACGTTGTTATTAAGAATAAAATTGATACATAAATTACATGAAAAATACATATTTTAAGCTCATAATATTGTAAAATATTGTTGTGTAAAAGTGCTGAATAATATCAAATTTCGACATTTTTTAGGCTTTCAAAAATACATTAAAACACTTGAAAAAACATTGTTTTTAAGATTAAAATTGATAGCTATATTTCATGAAAAATACATATTTTTAGCTCATAACATTGTAAAATATAGTATTGTAAAAGTGCTGAATAATGTAAAATTTCGACATTATTTAGCATTTCAAAAATACATTAAAATTCTTGAAAAAACATTGTTTTTAGGATTGAAATTGATATCTAAATTTCATGAAAAATACATATTTTTAGCTATTAATTTTGTAAAATATAGTTGTAACAAATATAAAAAGCTATTTACCTACAGATATAAAGAAATATACTTCAATTTGTAGAAAAAAAACAATCTTCACTGATAACTAACTAGCTAAAATCATTGAAAACACTACATTTTATGGGTTTATAGCAATACGATAAGTAAAACTACTTGTATATATACAATAACGCTACAGTTTACAAGAAACTATGAAAAACGCATGCAATATACCGTTATATCACAATAAATAACCTATTGCTCTTCCATTTATTAGCTTAATGTAATGTAAGCTACTTATGGGTGCAAATTATTTTTAAAAAAGGATTATACTTGTATTTGTAGGAAAACTGCTATATATCACCGAATACTAGCTACAATCATTGAAAAGAACACATTTTGAGGGTATAAAGCATTATCATAAGGTAAATTCCTTCTATTAATGATATAACACTACAATTAACAAGAAACTATGAAAAACACGTATAATATACAATTGTATCACAATATAGAGTCTCAAACTCCTATTATAAGCTTACAGTAGTTAAAAATAGCAATTTCTAACGAAAACAACTATAATTCCACATTTTGAATTTCTCTATCAAAAAAAGGGCTGAATAATGTCAATTTTTGACATTTTTTAGCCTTTCAAAAATACATTAAAACACTTGAAAAAACGTTGTTATTAAGAATAAAATTGATACATAAATTACATGAAAAATACATATTTTAAGCTCATAATATTGTAAAATATAGTTGTGTAAAAGTGCTGAATAATGTCAAATTTCGACATTTTTTAGGCCTTCAAAAATACATTAAAATACTTGGAAAAACGTTGTTTTTAAGATTAAAATTGATATCTAAATTTCATGAAAAATACATATTTTTAGCTATTAATTTTGTAAAATATAGTTGTAGCAAATATAAAAAACTATTTAGCTACAGATATAAAGAAATATACTTCAATTTGTAGAAAAAAATTACTTTTCACTGATAACTAGCTGAAATAATTGAAAACACTACATTTTATGGGTTTATAGCAATATGATAAGTAAAACTATTTGTATATATACAATAACGCTACAGTTTACAAAAAACTATGAAAAACGCTTGCAATATACCGTTATATAGCAATAAATAGCCTCTTACTCTTCTATTTAATAGCTTAATGTAATATAAGCTACTTATAGGTGCAAATTATTCTAAAAAGAGGATTTTATACTTCAATTTGTAGGAAAACAGCTATATATCACTGATAACTAGCTAAAATCATTGAAAAAACTACATTTTATGGGTTTATAGCAATATAATAAGTAAAACTACTTGTATATATACAATAACGCTACAGTTTAGGAGAAACTATGAAAAACGCTTGCATTATGCCGTTATATCACAATAAATAACCTCTTACTCTTCTATTTAATAGCTTAATGTAATGTAAGCTACTTATAGGTGCAAATTATTCTAAAAAGAGGATTTTATATTTCAATTTGTAGGAAAACAGTTATATATCACCGATAGATAGCTAATATCATTGAAAACACTACATTATATGGGTTTATAGCAATATAATAAGTAAAACTACTTGTATATATACAATAACGCTACAGTTTACAAGAAATTATGAAAAATGCTTGCAATATACCGTTATATCATAATAAATAACCTCTTACTCTTCTATTTAATAGCTTAATGTAATGTAAGCTACTTATAGGTGCAAATTATTCTCAAAAGAGGATTTTATACTTCAATTTGTAGGAAAACAGCTATATATCACTGATAACTAGCTAAAATCATTGAAAACACTACGTTTTATGGGTTTATAGCAATATAATAAGTAAAACTACTTGTATATATACAATAACGCTACAGTTTACAAGAAACTATGAAAAACGCTTGCAATATACCGTTATATCACAATAAATAACCTCTTACTCTTCTATTTAATAGCTTAATGTAATGTAAGCTACTTATAGGTGCAAATTATTCTAAAAAGAGGATTTTATGCTTCAATTTGTAGGAAAACAGCTATATATCACCGATAAATAGCTAATATCATTGAAAACACTACATTTTATGGGTTTATAGCAATATAATAAGTAAAACTACTTGTATATATACAATTACGCTACATTTTAGAAGAAACTATGAAAAACGCTTGCAATATACCGTTATATCACAATAAAGAACCTCTTACTCTTCTATTTATTAGCTTAATGTAATGTAAGCTACTTATAGGTGTAAATTATTCTAAAAAGAGGATTGTATACTTCAATTTGTAGGCAAACAGCTATATATCACCGATAACTAGCTAAAATCATTGAAAAGAACACATTTTGAGGGTATAAAGCATTATCATAAGGTAAATTCCTTCTATTAATGATATAACACTACAATTAAGAAGAAACTATGAAAAACACGTATAATATACAATTGTATCACAATATAGAGTCTCAAACTTCTATTATAAGCTTACAGCAGTTTAAAATAGCAATTTCTAACGAAAACAACTATAATTCCACATTTTGAATTTCTCTATCAAAAAAAGGGCTGAATAATGTCAATTTTCGACATTTTTTAGCCCTTCAAAAATACATTAAAACACTTGAAAAAACGTTGTTTCTAAGATTAAAATTGATACATAATTTTCATGAAAAATACACATTTTAAGCTCATAATATTGTAAAATATAGTTGTGTAAAAGTGCTGAATAATGTCAAATTTCGACATTTTTTAGGCTTTCAAAAATACATTAAAATACTTGGAAAAACGTTGTTTTTAAGATTAAAATTGATACCTAAATTTCATGAAAAATACATTTTTTAGCTCATAACATTGTAAAATATAGTTGTGTAAAAGTGCTGAATAATGTCTAATTTCGACATTTTTTAGCCCTTCAAAAAAACATTAAAATACTTGAAAAAACATTGTTTTTAAGATTAAAATTGATATCTAATTTTCATGAAAAATACATATTTTTAGCTATTAATTCTGTAAAATATAGTTGTAGCAAATATAAAAAGCTATTTAGCTACAGATATAAAGAAATATACTTCAATTTGTAGAAAAAACCAAGTCTTCAATGATAACTAGCTAAAATCATTGAAAACAATACATTTTATGGGTTTATAGCATTATGATAAGTAAAACTACTTGTATATATACAATAACGCTACAGTTTACAAGAAACTATGAAAAACGCTTGCAATATACCGTTATATCACAATAAATAACCTCTTACTCTTCTATTTAATAGCTTAAAGTTATGTAAGCTACTTATAGGTGCAAATTATTCTAAAAAATGGATTTTATACTTCAATTTGTAGGAAAACAGCTATATATCACTGATAACAGCTAAAATCATTGAACACACTACATTTTATGGGTTTATAGCAATATAATAAGTAAAACTATTTGTATATATACAATAACGCTACAGTTTAGATAAACTATGAAAAACGCTTGCAATATACCGTTATATCACATTAAATAATCTCTTACTCTTCTATTTAATAGCTTAATGTAATGTAATCTACTTATAGTTGCAAATTATTCTAAAAAGAGGATTTTATACTTCAATTTGTAGGAAAACAGCTGTATATCACCGATAAATAGCTAATATCATTGAAATCACTACATTTTATGGGTTTATAGCAATATAATAAGTAAAACTACTTGTATATATACAATAACGCTACATTTTAGAAGAAACTATGAAAAACGCATGCAATATACCGTTATATCACAATAAAAAACCTTACTTTTTCAAATTTATTAGTTTAATGTAATGTAAGTCTTATGGGTTTAAAATTATTCAAAAAAAGTTTTGTATACTTCAATTTGGGGAAACAGAAAATATAATCCGATACCTACTAAAATCTTTAAAAGAACACTTTTTTGGGTATAAAGCATTATCATAAGGAAAATTCCTTCTTTTAAATTTGAATAACACTAAAAATTAAAAAGAAACTTGAAAAACCGTAAAATAAAAAATTGTATCACAATATAGTCTCAACTCCTATTATAACTTAAAGTAGTTAAAAATAGCAATTTCTAACGAAAACAACTAAATTTCCCACATTTTGAATTTCTTTTAAAAAAAAGGGGCTGAAAAATGTAAATTTTTTGCTTTTTTTAGACTTAAAAAATACATTAAAACACTTGTAAAACGTTTTTTATTAAGAAAAAATTTTGTACATAAATTACATAAAAAAACAAAATTTTAAGCTCATAATATTGAAAATATAGTTTGTAAAAGTGCTGAATATGTCAAATTTCAAATTTTTTTAGGCCTTAAAAAATACTTTTAAAAATATTTGGGGAAAAAATTTGTTTTTAAGATTAAAATTGAATCAAATTTTATAAAAAATACATATTTTTAGCTATTAATTTTGTAAAATATAGTTGTAGCAAATAAAAAAGCTAAAAATTTTTCTACAGAATAAAGAAATTACTTCAATTTGTAGAAAAAAAATTTCTTTTTACTGATAACTAGCTGAAAAATTGAAAACACTCATTTTATGGGTTTTAGCAATATGAAAGTAAAAATATTTTTATATAACAATAAAGCTACAGTTAAAGAAACTATAAAACGCTTGCAATATACGTATTAGCAATAAATAGCCTCTTACCTTCTATTTTAAAATTATTAATGTAAGCTACTATAGGTGCAAATTATTTTAAAAAAAGGATTTATACCAATTTGTAAAGGGAAAAAAGCTATATATCAATGATAACTAGCTAAAATCATTTAAAAAAAAATACATTTTATGGGTTATGCAATAATGTAAAACACTTGTAATATACAATAACGCTAAAGTTTTGGGAAACTATGAAACGTGCATTTTGCCCTTATTCACAATAAAAAAAACCCTTTTCCCTTCTTTAATAGCTTAAAAATGTAAGCTACTTTAGGTGCAAATTTTTCAAAAAAAGGATTTTTTATTTTTAATTTGTAGGAAAACATTATATATCACCGATAGAAGTAATTCATTGAAAAAAATACTTATATGGGTTTATAGCAAATGTTTAATAAAAATACTTGTTATATATACAAAACGTACAGTTACAAGAAATTATGAAAATGCTTGCAATATACCCTTAATCATAATAAAAACCTCTTATCTTCTATTTAATAGCTTAAGTAATTTAAGCTCTTATAGGGGCAAAATTTTTTAAAAAAAAGGGTTTTTTAAATTCAAAATTTTTGGGAAAACAGCTATAACACTGATAATAGCTAAATCATTGAAAAAAATACATTTTTTTGGGTTTATAGCAATATAAAAGTAAAACTACTTGTATATAACAATAACGCTACAGTTTACAAGAAAATATGAAAAACGCTTTAATATACGTTATATCCAATAAATAAACTCTTATCTTCTATTATAGCTTAATGTAATGTAAGTACTTTTAGGTGCAAATTATTCTAAAAAAAAGGGGTTTTAACTTCAATTTGTAGGAAAAAACTATATATCACCCATAAATAGCTATATAATTTAAAACACTAATTTATGGGTTTTTTAGCAATTAAAAATAAAACTACTTGTATATATACAAATTTCGCTACATTTTTGAAGAAAAATATGAAAAAAAAAAGCTTGCAATATACCCTTATATACAATAAAGAAAACCCTTCTTTTTCTATTTATTAGCTTTAAGTAATGTAAGGTACTTATAGGTGTAAATTTTTTCTAAAAAAAGGGATGTATACTTTAATTTGTAGGCAAACAGTTTTAAAATACCGATAATAGCTAAAAAACATTGAAAAGAACAATTTGAGGGTATAAAGCATTTTCATAAGGTAAATTCCTTTATTTAAAGAAATAACATCAATTAACAAAAAATATCAAAAAAACGTGTAATATACAATTGTATCACAATATAGTCTCAAACTCCTATTACACTGGACAACAACATGTTTGCTACTGGAGATGTGTAAAGCGATTTAGACTAATTTAGGTACGCTGATTTCAAAAATCATAACCGTTTTGCTGTATCACGTCAGGATTTTGAGTTACAGAAATACTCCCATTGCCTAGAAGTCAGGATTTCAATGAAATTTACAAAAATTCATTTATTCATTTATTTCATCATGAATGCTTCAATTCCATATGTCTTTAACTTGCCTATTTCGTAAGAGGTGGTAGGCTGCAGACTGCACTCTGAAGGTCGCTGTCTGTAGCTAGATTAATATAGCGTATTGATTGCGGGGTGATGTGGTTGGTTGCACGTGGTCTAGTTTGTGGCCTTGTGAGCCGTTGGCTGCGCGCAGAACAAAGTCACGCGCTCTTGAGAAACGACTTTCTTTAACACAAACTAGACCACGCGCAACCAACCACATCACGCCGCAATCAATACGCTATACAAATCTAGCTACAGACAGCGACCTTTAGAGTGCAGTCTGCAGCCTACCACCTCTTACGTAACTACGATATAACGTACTTATATAACTACTAATTTTGTTTCTTTCTTTCTTTCAGTTAAACATGAGTAGACGTTCCTGTACCATCATCCAGACAACTTCTGTTATGTCTGTGGTCGGTATACCAAAAAAGATCAACAGCGAAGTGTATCTACGGCAGTGAAAATGAAGGCCGCCTACTTTCACTACTTCGGGTGTAAGGTGGGGGACCAAGGAAAGAGCTGGGCACCACACATCTGCTGCACAAGCTGCCACTCAGCCTTGACTCAGTGGTTGGTGGGCAAGCGCGCGAGCATTCCATTTGCGGTGCCCATGATATGGCGTGAGCCGCAGAATCATCATGATGATTGTTATTTCTGCTGCACAAGCATCGCCGGCTTCAACAGGAAGAATAAAGTCCACATCAAGTACGCTGACTGCGTCTCTGCTCGTAAACCTGTGCCTCATGATGACGGGAACCCCGTTCCAACATGTCCAGCTGATCAGAACATAACTGTAAGCAGTGGCGAAGAGGATGGTGATGAACCTTTTGAACCCGACACTCAAGAACAAGAACCACACCTTCTGAACCAGGGAGAGTTAAATGATCTTGTAAGAGATCTCTCGCTGTCAAAGGCGAAGGCAGAGCTGCTTGGATCAAGGCTGCAGCAGTGGAATCTACTTGAACCTAACACCAAGATATCCTTGTTCAGAGCACGTCACAGCGACATGGCTCAGTTCTTTGAGATGGAAGACACGATGACATTCTGCAGTGACATCAACGGTCAGTTGAAAGAACTTGGGTGTGATCACGATCCTGCAGACTGGCGCCTCTTCATCGACTCGGGGAAGAACAGCTTGAAGGCTGTTTTGCTCCACAATGGCAACAAGAAACCATCAGTCCCACTGGCTCACGCGTTCGGCATGAAAGAGACCTATGAGACTATGCGGCAGCTGCTTGATTCCATCAAGTACAATGACTTCAACTGGCACATCTGCGGAGACTTGAAAGTGGTGGCGCTGTTGTTAGGGCTGCAGTCAGGCTACACGAAATACATGTGCTTCCTTTGTCTCTGGGATAGCAGAGACGACAAGAATCACTGGACGAAGAATGATTGGAAAGAGCGGACGGAGCATGTACCTGGTCGATACAACGTGAAGCATGTCGCCCTTGTCGACCCAGCCAAGATTTTCCTTCCACCACTCCACATAAAGCTCGGCTTGATGAAGAATTTTGTACGGGCAATGGATCTGAATGGGCGTGGGTTTTTATACCTGAAGGGGAAGTTTGGCAACACCTTGTCGGAGGCTAAGATCAAGGCTGGTGTCTTTGTTGGACCGCAAATCCGAGAGGTAATGAAGGACGAAACTTTTCCGACAACTCTAAACCCCAAAGAGCTGGCAGCGTGGAGGAGCTTCAAAGCTGTGACGGACAACTTTTTGGGGAACGAGCGCGCGGACAACTATGAAGAAATAGTGCAGCAGCTGCTGGAGTCCTTCAGGAAACTTGGCTCCAGGATGTCCCTGAAGATCCATTTCCTACACCAGCACCTGAACTTCTTCCCTGACAACTTGGGAGCTGTCTCGGGCGAGCACGGCGAGCGATTCCACCAAGAGATTTCACTCATGGAGACGCGTTACCAAGGGCGGCACAACCCGAACATGATGGGCGACTTCTGCTGGTTCCTGCATCGTGAAACTGACACAGAGCAGCACAAACGCAAAGCCAAATGCCTAAAGCATTTTTAATTACATTCTAGTAGAGTTTTTCTGTAATTTCTATAATTTGAAGCATTCATGATGAAATAAATGAATAAATTAATTTTTGTAAATTTCATTGAAATCCTGACTTCTAGGCAATGGGAGTATTTCTGTAACTCAAAATCCTGACGTGATACAGCAAAACGGTTATGATTTTTGAAATCAGCGTACCCAAATTAGTCTAAATCACTTTACACATCTCCAGTAATAAATTTTTTTTGAAATTTGTTGTCCAGTGTTATAAGCTTACAGTAGTTTAAAATAGCAATTTCTAACGAAAGCAACTATAATACCACATTTTGAATTTCTGTATCAAAAAAAGGGCTGAATAATGTCAATTTTCGACCTTTTTTAGCCCTTCAAAAATACATTAAAACACTTGAAAAAACGTTGTTTCTAAGATTAAAATTGATACATAATTTTCATTAAAAATACATATTTTAAGCTCATAATATTGTAAAATATAGTTGTGTAAAAGTGCTGCATAATGTCAAATTTCGACATTTTTTAGGCTTTCAAAAATACATTAAAATACTTGGAAAAACGTTGTTTTTAAGATTAAAATTGATATCTAAATTGAATGAAAAATACATATTTTTAGCTATTAATTTTGTAAAATATAGTTGTAGCAAATATAAAAAGCTATTTAGCTACAGATATAAAGAAATATACTTCAATTTGTAGAAAAAAATTACTTTTCACTGATAACTAGCTGAAATCATTGAAAACACTACATTTTATGGGTTTATAGCAATATGATAAGTAAAACTATTTGTATATATACAATAACGCTACAGTTTACAAGAAACTGTGAAAAACGCTTGCAATATACCGTTATATAGCAATAAATAGCCTCTTACTCTTCTATTTAATAGCTTAATGTAATGTAAGCTACTTATAGGTGCAAATTATTCTAAAAAGAGGATTTTATACTTCAATTTGTAGGAAAACAGCTATATATCACTGATAACTAGCTAAAATCATTGAAAACACTACATTTTATGGGTTTTTAGCAATATAATAAGTAAAACTACTTGTATATATACAATAACGCTACAGTTTAGAAGAAACTATGAAAAACGCTTGCATTATACCGTTATATCACAATAAATAACCTCTTACTCTTCTATTTAATAGCTTAATGTAATGTAAGCTACTTATAGGTGCAAATTATTCTAAAAAGAGGATTTTATACTTCAAATGTAGGAAAACAGTTATATATCACCGATAGATAGCTAATATCATTGAAAACAATACATTATATGGGTTTATAGCAATATGTTAAGTAAAACTACTTGTATATATACAATCACGCTACGTTTACAAGAAACTTGAAAAACGCTTCAATATACATTATATCAAAATAAATACCCTTTATTTCCNAAATTGAGCTGTTTATATATATTTGTAGGAAAACAGCCATATATCACTGATAACTAGCTAAATCATTGAAAACACTACATTTAGGTTTATAGCAATATTATAAGTAAAACTACTTGTATTTTGAACAATAACGCTACAGTTTACAAGAAACTATGAAAAACGCTTGCAATATACCGTTTTATCACAATAAATACCCTCTTACTCTACTATTTATTAGCTTAATTAATGTAAGCTACTTATAGGTCCAAATTATTCTAAAAAAAGGATTGTATACTTCAATTTGTAGGAAAACAACTATATATCACCGATAACTAGCTAAAATCATTGAAAAGAACACATTTTAAGGGTATAAAACATTATCATAAGGTAAATTCCTTCTATTAATGATATAACACTACAATTAAGAAGAAACTATGAAAAACACGTATAATATACAATTGTATCACAATATAGAGTCTCAAACTCCTATTATAAGCTTACAGTAGATTAAAATAGCAATTTCTAACGAAAACAACTATAATTCCACATTTTGAATTTCTCTAACAAAAAAAGGGCTGAAAAATGTCAATTTTCGACATTTTTTAGCCCTTCAAAAATACATTAAAACACTTGAAAAAACGTTGTTTCTAAGATTAAAATTGATACATAATTTTCATGAAAAATACACATTTTAAGCTCATAATATTGTAAAGTATAGTTGTGTAAAAGTGCTGAATAATGTCAAATTTCGACATTTTTTAGGCTTTCAAAAATACATTAAAAACTTGAAAAAACATTGTTTTTAAGATTAAAATTGATACCTAAATTTCATGAGAAATACATATTTTTAGCTCATAACATTTTAAAATATAGTATTGTAAAAGTGCTGAATAATGTAAAATTTCGACATTATTTAGCATTTCAAAAATACATTAAAATTCTTGAAAAAACATTGTTTTTAGGATTGAAATTGATATCTAAATTTCATGAAAAATACATATTTTTAGCTCATAACATTGTAAAATATAGTTGTGTAAAAGTGCTGAATAATGTCTAATTTCGAAATTTTTTAGCCCTTCAAAAATACATTAAAATACTTGAAAAAACATTGTTTATAAGATTAAAATTGATATCTAAATTTCATGAAAAATACATATTTTTAGCTATTAATTTTGTAAAATATAGTTGTAGCAAATATAAAAAGCTATTTAGCTACAGATATAAAGAAATATACTTCAATTTGTAGAAAAAAAAAACTCTTCAATGATAACTAGCTAAAATCATTGAAATCACTACATTTTATGGGTTTATAGCATTATGATAAGTAAAACTACTTGTATATATACAATAACGCTACAGTTTACAGGAAACTATGAAAAACGCTTGCAATATACCGTTATATCACATTAAATAATCTCTTACTCTTCTATTTAATAGCTTAATGTAATGTAATCTACTTATAGGTGCAAATTATTCTAAAAAGAGGATTTTATACTTCAATTTGTAGGAAAACAGCTATATATCACCGATAAATAGCTAATATCATTGAAAACACTACATTTTATGGGTTTATAGCAATATAATAAGTAAAACTACTATAACACTACAATTAAAAAGAAACTATGAAAAACACGTATAATATACAATTGTATCACAATATAGAGTCTCAAACTCCTATTATAAGCTTACAGAAGTTAAAAATAGCAATTTCTAACGAAAACAACTATAATTCCACATTTTGAATTTCTCTATCAAAAATACGGCTGAATAATGTCAATTTTCGACATTTTTTAGCCCTTCAAAAATACATTAAAACACTTGAAAAAACGTTGTTATTAAGAATAAAATTGATACATAAATTACATGAAAAATACATATTTTAAGCTCATAATATTGTAAAATATAGTTGTGTAAAAGTGCTGAATAATGTCAAATTTCGACATTTTTTAGGCTTTCAAAAATACATTAAAAAACTTGAAAAAACATTCTTTTTAAGATTAAAATTGATACCTAAATTTCATGAAAAATACATATTTTTAGCTCATAACATTGTAAAATATAGTATTGTAAAAGTGCTGAATAATGTAAAATTTCGACATTATTTAGCATTTCAAAAATACATTAAAATTCTTGAAAAAACATTGTTTTTAGGATTGAAATTGATATCTAAATTTCATGAGAAATACATATTTTTAGCTATTAATTTTGTAAAATATAGTTGTAACAAATATAAAAAGCTATTTACCTACAGATATAAAGAAATATAATTCAATTTGTAGAAAAAAATTACTTTTTACTGATAACTAGCGAATCATTGAAAACACTACATTTTATGGGTTTATAGCAATATATATGTAAAACTATTTGTATATATACAATAACGCTACAGTTACAAGAAACTTGGAAAAGAAAAACTCTTGCAATATACCGTTATGTATTCATAAATGCCTCTTACTCTTCTATTTAATAGCTTTTATGTAATGTAAGCTACTTATAGGTGCAAATTATTCTAAAAGAGGATTTTATAACTTCAATTTGTAGGAAAACACTATATATCACTGATAACTAGCTAAAAATCATTGAAAACACCTACATTTTAGGGATTTTTAACAATATAATTAAGTAAACTACTTGTATATATACAATAACGCTACAGTTTAAGAAGAAAACTATGAAAAACCGCTTGCATTATACCGTTTATATCACAATAAATAACCTCTTACTCTTCTATTTATATAGCTTATGTAATGTAAGCTACTTATAGGTGCAATTATCTAAGGAAAGGATTTTATACTTCAATTGTAGGAAAACAGTTATATATCACAGGATAGATAGCTGAATATCTTGAAAACACTAACATTATATTGGTTTTATAGCAATATGTTAAGTAAAACTACTTGTATATATACAATAACGCTACAGTTCCAAAGAACTATGAAAAACGCTTGCAATATACCGTTATATCACATAAATATCCCTCTACTCTTCTATTTTATTAGCTTAATGTAATGTATAGCGACTTAAGGTCCAAATTATTCTAAAAAAAGGAAGGATTGTATACTTCATTTGTATGAAAACAGGCTATATATCAGTGATAACTGCTTAAAAATCATTGAAAACACTACAGTTTTATGGGTTTATAGCAATAAATAAGTAAACTATCTTGTATATATACAATAACGCTACAGTTACAAGTAACTATGAAAAACGCTTGCATATACCGTGATATCACATACATAACCTCTTACCCTTCTATTAATAGCGCTTAATGTATGTAAGCTCTTATAGGTTGCAAATTATCTAAAAAGAGTTTTTATACTTCAATTTGTAGGAAAACAGCCATATATCACCGATAAATAGCTAATTCATTGAAAACACTACATTTTATGGTTATAAAAATATGATAAGTAAAACTCTTGTATTATATAAATAACGGCTACGTTTACAAGAAACTATGAAAAACGCTGGGGAAATATAGCCGTTATATTCACAATAAATAACCCTCTTACTCTTCTATTTATAGGCTTAATGTAATGTAGCTACTTATAGGTCCAAATTATTGCTAAAAAAAAGGATTGTATACTTCCAATTGTAGGAAAACAACTATATATCACCGATACTAGCTAACTCATTGAAAGAACACCATTTTGAGGGTATAAAGCATTATCATAAGGTTAAATTCTTCTATTCATGATATAACACTACAATTAAGAAGAAACTATGAAAAACACGTATATATACAATTGTATCACAATATAGAGTCTCAAACTCCTATTATAATCTTACAGTAGATTAAAATAGCAATTTCTAATGAAAACAACTATAATTCCACATTTTGAATTTCTCTATCAAAAAAAGAGCTGATAATTCAATTTTCGACATTTTTTAGCCTTCAAAAATACATTAAAACGGCTTGAAAAAACGTTGATTCTAAGAAATTAAATTGATAACCTAATTTTCATGAAAAATACACATTTAAGTCATGAATATTGTAAAATATAGTTGTGTAAAAGTGCTGAATATGTCAAATTTCGACACATTTTTTAGGCTTTCAAATCATTAAAATACTTGGAAAACTTTTGCTTTTTAGATTAAAAATTGATACCTAAATTTCATGAAAATACTTGTTTTTTAAGTCATAACATGAAAATATAGTTTTGTGTAAAAGGTTCTCGAATAATGTCTATTTCGACATTTTTTAGCCCTTCAAAATACATTAAAATACTTGAAAAAACATTGTTTTTAAGATTAAAATTGATATCTCAATTTCATGAAAAATACATATTTTTAGCTTTTAATTTTGTAAAATATAGTTGTAGCAACTGAAAAAAGCTTATTTAGCTACAGATATACAAGAATATACTTTCAATTTGTAGAAAAAACCAACTCTTCAATGATAACTAGCTAAAATCATTGAAACACTACATTTATGGGTTTTTAGCATTATGATAAGTAAAACTACTTGTATATATACAATAACGCTACAGTTTACAAGAAACTATGAAAAAACGCTTGCAATATACGTTATATCACAATAAATAACCTCTTACTCTTCTATTTAATTAGCTTAAAAGTAATGTAAGCTAGCTATAGGTGCAAATTATTCTAAAAAGGATTTTATACGTCAATTTGTAGGAAACGCTATATATCACTGATAACAGTCTAAATCATTGAATCACACTACATTTTATGTTTATAGCAATTAAAAGTAAAACTACTTGTTATATACTAATAACGCTACATGTTTTAGATAAACGAGAAAAAAAACGCTGCAATATACCGTTATAGTCACATTAACTAATCTCTTATACTCTTCTATTTTCATAGCTTAATGTAATGTAATCTAGTATTATACTTGCAAATTATTCTAAAAGGATTTGTATACGTCAATTTGTAGGAAAACAGCTTAATGTCACCGGGGGGGGGGGGGAAAGAAATAGCTATATCATTGAAAACTACTCATTTTATGGGTTTTATAAGCAATATAATAAATAAGTAAAACAACTTGCATATTTACATAACGCTACATTTTTAGAAGAAACTTGAAAAACCGCTTGCAATATACCGTTATACTCACAATAACGAACCTCCTACTCTTCTATTTATTAGCTTAATGTAATGTAAGCTACTTATAGGTGTAAATTATTCTAAAAGAGGATTGTATACTTCAAATTTGTATGCAAACAGCTATATTCACCGATACTAAGCTAAAATCATTGAACGAACACATTTGAGGGTATAAAGCAATTATCATAAGGTGAACTTTCCTTCTATTAATGATATAACAAGCTACAATTAACAAGAAACTATAAAAAAAACTAGTACTATACAATTGTATACAATATATCTCAAACTCCTATTATAAGCTTACAGTAGTTTACAATAGCATTTTCTAACGAAGCAACTATGAATACGCACATTTGAATTTCTGTATCAAAAAAGGGCTAATAATGTCATTTCGTCCTTTTTTAGCCCTTCAAAATACATTAAAACACTGAAAAACGTTGTTTCTAAGATTAATTGAATACATAATTTTCATTAAAACTACATATTTTAAGCTCATAATTTGTAAAATCTAGTTGTGTAAAAGTGCTGCATAATGTCAATTTCGAATTTTTTAAGGCTTTCAAAAATACATTAAAATACTTGGAAAAACGTTTGTTTTTTAAGCTTAATTGATATCTAAATTTCATGAAAAATAACATATTTTTAGCGGATTAATTTTGTAAAATATAGTTGTAGCAAGCTATTTGCTAAAAAGCTATTTAGCTACAGATATAAATAAATATACCTTCAATTTGTAGAAAAAAATTACTTGTTCACTGATAACTAGCTAAAATCATTGAACACACTACTTTTATGGTTTTTAGCATATAATAAGTAAAACTACTTGTATATATCCAATCACGCTACATTACAAGAAACTATGAAAACGCTTGCAATATACGTTATAGTTCCAATAAATAACCTCTTACTCTACTATTTAATTAGCTTAATGTAATGTAAGCTACTTTTTAGGTGCAAATTATTCTAATGAGAGGATTTTATACATCAATTTGTAGGAAAACAGCTATATATCATGATAACTAGCTAAAAGCATTGAAAACACTACATTTTTAATGGTTTATAGCAATATAATAAGTAAACGTACTTGTATATCTACAATAACGCTACATTTAGAAGTAAACTATGAAAAACGCTGCATATACGCGTTAATCACAATAAATAACCTCTTACTCTTTTATTTATAGCTTAATGTAATGTAAGCTACTTATAGGTGTCGAATTATTCTAAAAAAGGGGATTTTATCCTCAATTTGTAGGAAACAGCTATATATCACCGATAATAGCTATATCATTGAAAACACTACATTTTATAGTTTAATGACAATAGGATAAGGTAAAACTACTCGTAATATATACAATAACGCTACAGATTAACAAGAACTATGAAAAACGCTGCAATATAGCCGTTATATACACTAAATACCTCGTACTCTTCTATTTAATAGCTTAATGTAATGTAAGCTACTTATAGGGTGCACAATTATTCTAAAAAGAGAATTTTATACTTCAATTTGTAGGAAAACAGGCTATATATCACCGATAAATAGCTATAATCATTGAAAACACTACATTTAAGGGTTTACAAGCGATATGATAAGTACAATACTTGTATATATACAATACCGCTACTTTACAAGAACTATGAAAACGCTTGCAATATACCGTTATAATCAAAAATAAATAACCTCTTACTCTTCTATTAATAGCTTATGTATGTAAGCTACTTTTAGTGGCAAATTATTCTAAAAAGAGGATTTTATACTTCAATTTGTAGAAAACAGCTATATTCACTGATAATTAGCTAAACAGCATTGAAAACACTAACATTTTATATGGGTTTATAGTCGATATGAATAAGTAAAAATACGTATATATATACAATAACGATACATTTTACAAGAAACTATGAAAACGCTTGCATATCCATTATTATCGACAATAAATAACCTCTTACTCCTCTATTTAATAACCCTTTTTAATGTATGTAAGCTACTTATAGGGTGCAAATTATTCTAAAAAGAGGATTTTAACACTTCAATTTGTAGGAACAGCTATATATCACTGAAGAACATTAGCTAAAATCATTGAAAAGAACACATTTTGAGAGGTAATAAAGCATTATCATAAGTAACTTCCTTCTATTAATGATATAGACACTACAATTAAAAGAAAACTATGAAAAACAAGTTAATATATCAATTGTATCGCAATTAGGAGTCTCACACTATCCTATTATAAGCTTACAGTAGTTTAAAATAGCAATTTCTAACGACAAACAACTAAATTCCACATTTTGATTTCTCTATCAAAAAAAGGGCTGAATAATGTCAACTTTTTCGACATTTTTTTAGCCCTTCAGAAATACATTAAAACCACTTGAAAAACGTTGTTATTAAGAATAAATTGATTACATAAATTACATGAAAATACATATTTTTAAAGCTGCATAATATTTTAAAATATAGTTGTGTAAAGTGCTGATAATGTCAAATTTCGACATTTTTTATGCTTTCAAATACATTAAAACACTTGAACAAACATTGTTTTTAAGATAAAATTTATACCTAAATTTAAGTAAAATACATATTTAGCTCATAACATTGTAAAATATAGTATTGTAAAAGTGCTGGATAATGTACAATTTCGACATTATTTTAGCATTTCAAAATACATTAAAATTTCTTGAAAAACATTGTTTTTAGATTGAAATTGATATCTAAATTTCATGAAAAATACATATTTTTAGCTATTAATGTTTGTAAAATATAGTTGTAACAAATATGAAAAAGCTATTTACTTTACAGATATAAAGAATATACTTCAATTTGTAGAAAAAAACCATCTTCACTGATAACTAGGCTAGAAATCATTGAAAACAACTATATTTATGGTTTATAGCAATATGATAAGTAAACTACTTGTATATATATAATTAACGCTACAGTTTACAAGAAACTATGAAAACGCTTGCAATATCCGTTATATCCAATAAATAACCTTTTTTGCTCTTCCATTTATTAGCTTAATGTAATGTAAGCTACTTATGTGTGCAAATTATTTTAAAAAAAGGATTATAATTGTATTTGTAGGAAAAACTGCTAGTTATCACCGAATACTACTAAAATCATTGAAAGACACATTTTGAGGTATATAAAGCATTACATAAGGTAAATTCCTTCTATTAATGATATAACAATACAATTAACAAGAACCTATAAAAAAAAGGTGTAATATACGATTTGTAATCACAATATAGAGTCTCAAACTCCTATTATAAGCTTACAGTAGTTAAAATAGCAATTTATCACGAACGCAACTATAATAACCACATTTTGAATTTCTGTATCAAAAAGGCTGAATAATGTCAATTTCGACCTTATTTTAGTTAGCCTTCAAAAATACATTAAAACCACTTGAAAAAACGTTGTTTCTAAGATTAAAATTGATCATAATTTTCATTAAAAATACATATTTAAGCTATAATTATTGTAAATTATATGTTGTGTAAAAGTGCTGCATAAATGTCAAATTTCGACATTTTTTAGGCTTTCAAAAATACCATTAAAATACTTGGAAAAACGTTTTTTTTTAAGATTAAATTGATATCTAAATTTCATGAAAAATACATATATTTAGCTATTAATTTTGTAAAATATAGTTGTAGCAATTAAAAAGCTTATTTAGCTACAGATATAAAGAATATACTTCAATTTGTAGACAGAAAAATACTTTTCACTGATAACTAGCTGAAATCAGTGAAAACACTACTTTTATGGGTTATAGGCAATATGCTAAGTAAAACTATTTGTATATATACAATAACGCTAACAGTTTTACAAGATATGAAAAACGCTTGCAATATACCGTTAATATAGCAATAAATAGCCTCTTACACCTTCTATTTAATAGCTTAATGTAATGTAAGCTACTTA
The DNA here is from genome assembly GCA_016584305.1 of Chionoecetes opilio. NCBI lineage: Eukaryota > Metazoa > Arthropoda > Malacostraca > Decapoda > Majidae > Chionoecetes > Chionoecetes opilio. The sequence goes on from JACEEZ010022621.1 coordinate 119,978, forward strand.
TAGGTGCAAATTATCTAAAAGAGGATTTTATACTTCAATTTGTGAGGAAAACAGCACTATATATCACTGATACTAGCTAAAATCTTGAAAACACTACATTTTTTGGTTTTTTTAGCGAATATAATAAGTAAAACTACTTGTATATATACAATAACGCTACAGTTTAGAGAAACTATGAAAAACGCTTGCATTATAAGCCGTTTATCACAATAAATACCTCTTACTCTTCTATTTAATAGCTTAATGGGTAATGTAATCTACTTATAGGTGCAATTATTCTAAAAAGAAGGATTTATACTTCAATTTGTAGGAAACAGTTATTATCACCGGAGATAGCTAATATCATTGAAACACTACATTATATGGGTTTTATAGCAATAATGTTAGGTTTAGTAAACTACTTGTATATATACAATAACGCTACAGTTTACAAGAAACTATGAAAAAAACGCTTGCAATATACCGTTATATCACAATAAATACCCTCTTACTCTTCTATTTATTAGCTTAAAGTAATGTAAGCTACTTATAGGTCCTAATTTATTCTAACAAATGATTGTTACTTCAATTTGTAGGAAACAACTATATATCACCGATAACTAGCTAAAATCATTGAAAAGCACACATTTTTGAGGTATAAAGCATATCAAAAGGTAAATTCCTCTATTAATGATATAACACTACATTAGAAGAAACTATGAAAACGCCGTAATAATATACAATTGTATCACAATATATACGTCTCAAACTCCTATTATACCTTATACAGTAGATTAAAATAGCTAATTTCTAATGAAAACAACTATAATTCCACAATTTGAATTTCTCTAATAAAAAAAGGCTGAACAATGTCAATTTTCGACTTTTTTAAGCCCTTCAAGAATACTTAAAACACTTTCAAAACGTTGTTTCTAAGATTAAAACATTGATACATAATGTTCATTAAAAAAAATACTATTTTTAAGCTCATAATATTGTAAAGTTAAGTTGTGTAAAAGTGCTGCATAATGTCAAATTTTCGACATTTTTGAGGCTTTCAAAATACATAAAATCCTAGGGAAAAAACGTTGTTTTTAATATTAAAATTGATACCTAAATTTCATGAAAAATACATTTTTTTAGCTCATACTTGTAAAATGTAAGTTGTGTAAAAGTGCTGAATAATGTCTAATTTCGAAATTTTTTAGCCCTGGCAAAAATACATTAAAATACTTTGAAAAAACATTGTTTTTAGTTAAAATTGATATCTAAATTTCATGTAAAATACATATTTTTAGCTATTACTTTTGTAAAATATAGTTGTAGCAAATATAAAAAGCTATTTAGCTACAGATATAATAGAAATATACTTCAATTTTGTTAGAAAAAAAAACCTCTTCATGATAACTAAGTACAATCATTGAAAACACGTACTTTTATGGGTTTATAGCATTATGATAAGTAAACTACTTTATATATAGCAATAACGCTACAGTTTTACAGGAAACTATGAAAAACGCTATGCAATATACCGTTATATCACATTAAATAATCTCTTACTCTTCTATTAATAGCTTAATGTGATGTAATCTCTTATAGTGCAATTATTCTAAAAGGATTTTTATACTTCAATTTGTAGGAAAACAGCTAATATCACCGTAATAGCTAATATCATTGAAACCACTACATTTTATGGGTTTATAGCATATATAAGTAAAACTACTTGTATATCTACGAATAACGCTACATTTTAGAGAAACTATGAAAAAACTGCTGCAAATATACCGTTCTAATCACATAAAGAACCTCTTACTCTTTTATTTATTATCTTATATGTAATGTAAGCTACTTATAGGTGTAAATTATTCTGAAAAAAAAGGATTGTATACTTTCAATTTGTTAGGCAAACAGCTATATTATCCACCGATAACTAGCTAAAATCATTGAAAAGAACAATTTTTGAAGTATAAAGCATTATCTAAGTAAATTCCCTTCTATTAATGATATACACACTACACTTAAAAAGCAACTATAGGAAAAACACGTTATAATATACAATTGTATCACATATAGAGTCTCAACTCCTATTATAAGCTTACAGTAGTAAAAATAGGGCAATTTCTAACGGAAAACGACTATAATTTCCACATTTTGAATTCTCTATCAAAAAAAGGGCTGAATAATGTCAATTTTTGACATTTTATAGGGCCTTTCAAAATAGCATTAAAACACTTGAAAAAACGTTGTTGTTAAGATAAAATTGATACATAAATTACATGAAAAATACATATTTTACGCTCATCATATTGTAAAATATAGTTTGTGTAAAAGTGCTGAATAATGCTCCAATTTCGACAATTTTTTAGCTTTCAAAAATACATTAAAAACTTGAAAAAACATTCTTTTTTAAATTAAATTGAATATACTAAAATGTCATGAAAAATACATATTTTTAAGCTCAAAATAACATTGTAAAATATAGTATTGAAAAGTGCTGAATAATGTAAGACTTTCGACATTATTTAGCATTTTCAAAAATACATAAATTCTTAAAAAACATTGTTTTTAGGATTGAATTGATATCTAAATTTCATGAGAAATACATATTTTTAGCTATTAATTTTGTAAAATATAGTTGTAACAAATATAAAAAGCTATTTACCTACAGATATAAAGAAATATACTTCAATTTGTAGAAAAAAACCAATCTTCACTGATAACTAGCTAAAATCATTGAAAACACTACATTTTATGGGTTTATAGCAATATGATAAGTAAAACTACTTGTATATATACAATAACGCTACAGTTTACAAGAAACTATGAAAAACGCTTGCAATATACCGTTATATCACAATAAATAACCTATTGCTCTTCTATTTATTAGCTTAATGTAATGTAAGCTACTTATAGGTGCAAATTATTTAAAAAAAAGGATTGTATACATCAATTTGTAGGAAAACTGCTATATATCACCGAATACTAGCTAAAATCATTGAAAAGAACACATTTTGAGGGTATAAAGCATTATCATAAGGTAAATTCCTTCTATTAATGATATAACACTACAATTAACAAGAAACTATCAAAAAAACGTGTAATATACAATTGTATCACAATATAGAGTCGCAAACTCCTATTATAAGCTTACAGTAGTTTAAAATAGCAATTTCTAACGAAAGCAACTATAATACCACATTTTGAATTTCTGTATCAAAAAAAGGGCTGCATAATGTCAATTTTCGACCTTTTTTAGCCCTTCAAAAATACATTAAAACACTTGAAAAAACGTTGTTTCTAAGATTAAAATTGATACATAATTTTCATTAAAAATACATATTTTAAGCTCATAATATTGTAAAATATAGTTGTGTAAAAGTGCTGCATAATGTCAAATTTCGACATTTTTTAGGCTTTCAAAAATACATTAAAATACTTGGAAAAACGTTGTTTTTAAGATTAAAATTGATATCTAAATTTCATGAAAAATACATATTTTTAGCTATTAATTTTGTAAAATATAGTTGTAGCAAATATAAAAAGCTATTTAGCTACAGATATAAAGAAATATACTTCAATTTGTAGAAAAAAATTACTTTTCACTGATAACTAGCTGAAATCATTGAAAATACTACATTTTATGGGTTTATAGCAATATGATAAGTAAAACTATTTGTATATATACAATAACGCTACAGTTTACAAGAAACTATGAAAAACGCTTGCAATATACCGTTATATCACAATAAATAACCTCTTACTCTTCTATTTAATAGCTTAATGTAATGTAAGCTACTTATAGGTGCAAATTATTCTAAAAAGAGGATTTTATACTTCAATTTGTAGGAAAACAGCTATATATCACTGATAACTAGCTAAAATCATTGAAAACACTACATTTTATGGGTTTTTAGCAATATAATAAGTAAAACTACTTGTATATATACAATAACGCTACAGTTTAGAAGAAACTATGAAAAACGCTTGCATTATGCCGTTATATCACAATAAATAACCTCTTACTCTTCTATTTAATAGCTTAATGTAATGTAAGCTACTTATAGGTGCAAATTATTCTAAAAAGAGGATTTTATACTTCAATTTGTAGGAAAACAGTTATATATCACCGATAGATAGCTAATATCATTGAAAACACTACATTATATGGGTTTATAGCGATATGATAAGTAAAACTACTTGTATATATACAATAACGCTACAGTTTAGAAGAAACTATGAAAAACGCTTGCAATATACCGTTATATCACAATAAAAAACCTCTTACTCTTCTATTTAATAGCTTAATGTAATGTAAGCTACTTATAGGTGCAAATTATTCAAAAAAGAAAAGTTTATACTTCAATTTGTAGAAAAAACAGCTATATATCACCGATAAATAGCTAATATCATTGAAAACACTACATTTTATGGGTTTATAGCAATATAATAAGTAAAACTACTTGTATATATACAATAACGCTACAGTTTACAAGATACTATGAAAAACGCTTGCAATATACCGTTATATCACAATAAATAACCTCTTACTCTTCTATTTAATAGCTTAATGTAATGTAAGCTACTTAAAGGTGCAAATTATTCTAAAAAGAGGATTTTATACTTCAATTTGTAGGAAAAGAGCAATATATCACCGATAAATAGCTAATATCATTGAAAACACTACATTTTATGGGTTTATAAATATATGTTAAGTAAAACTACTTGTATATATACAATACCGTAACAGTTTACAAGAAACTCTGAAAAACGCTTGCAATATAACGTTATATCACAATAAATAACCTCTTACTCTTCTATTTATTAGCTTAATGTAATGTAAGATACTTATAGGTGCAAATTATTCTAAAAAAAGGATTGTATACTTCAATTTGTAGGAAAACAGCTATATATCACCGATAAATAGCTAATATCATTGAAAACACTACATTTTAACGGGTTTAATAGCAATAAATAAGTAAAACTACTTGTATATATACAAATACGCTACAGTTTAGAAGAAACTATGAAAAACGTTGCAATAGTACGTTATATCACAATAATATCCTCTTACTCTTCTATTTAATAGCTTAATGTAATGTAAGCTACTTATAGGTGCAAATTGAATCTAAAAAGATTTTTTAATTTTCCAATTTGTAGGAAAACAGCTATATATCACCGATAACATAACTAATATCATTGACAACACTACATTATATGGGTTATATCAATATGTTATGTAAAACTACTTGTATATATACAATAACGCTACAGTTTACAAGAACTATTGAAAAACGCTTGCAATATCCGTTTATCCCATTAAATAACCTTCTTACTCTTCTATTTAATAGCTTACTGTAATGTAAGCTACTTATTAGGTGCAAATTATTCCAAAAAGAGGATTTTATACTTCAATTTGTTAGGAAAACAGCCAATATCACTGATAACTAGCTAAAATAGTGAAAACACTACATTTTATGGGTTTATAGCAATATAATAAGTAAAACTACTTGTATATATTTAAACAATAACGCTACAGTTTTACAAGAAACTAAGAAAAACGCTTGCAATATACCGTTATATCCCACAATAACTAACCTCTTACGCTTCTATTAATAGCTTAATGTAATGTAGCTACTTATAGGTCAAATTATTCTAGAAAAGAGGATTTTATATACTTCAATTTGTAGGAAAACAGCTATATTTCACCGATAAAATAGCTAATATCATTGAAACACTACATTTTGATGGGTTTTTAATAGCATATGGTAAGTAAACTACTTGTATATATACAATTCACGCTTACAGTTTATAGAAACTATGAAAAAAACCCCCCCGCTTGCAATATCGTTATATCACAATAATTACCCTCCTACTCTTCTACTTATTAGCTTAATGTAATGTAGCTTCCCTTTTACTTCCCAATTATTCTAAAAAAAGGATTGTATACTCAATTGTGTAGGAAACCAACTATATATCCTACCGATAACTACTAAAATCATTGAAAAGAACACATTTTGAGGTATAAGCATTTCATAAGTAATTCCTTCTATGCATAATTAACACTACATTAAGAAAACTATGAAAACCAACCGGGGTTTTAAAAAAAAATAATTACAATTGTAGCACAATATCGTACCTCAAACTCCTATTTAAGCTTACAGTTAATAAAATAGCATTTCTAATGAAAACAACTATATTCCACATTTTGAATTTCTCTAACAAAAAAGAGCTTGAATAATGTCAATTTTTCGACATTTTTTTAGCCTTCAAAAATACAATAAACACTTGAAAAAACGTTGGTTTCTAAAATAAAATTGGGGGGATACATAATTTTCATGAAAAATAACATTTAAGCTCATAATATTGTAAAATTATAGTTGTGTCAAAGTTGCTGAATAATGTCAAATTTTTCGACATTTTTCGGCTTTCAAAAATACATTAAAATACTAGGAAAAACGTTGTTTTTAAGATTAAAATTGATACCTAACTTTTCATGAAAAATACATTTTTTAAGCTCATAACATTGTAAAAAATTTGTAAAATTTAATAATTTAAAAATAATTAATTAAAAAACTAAAAAAAAATTTTTAGAAAAAATTTTTAGTTTAAATTTAAAAAAATTAAATTATAAAATAATTTAAATTTTAAAATAAAATTTGTTAAAAGTAAAATTAAAAAATTTATTTATAAAAATATAATTAATTTTAAAAAAAAAAACTACTTATACAAAATATTGAAAAAACTACTTATGGGGGAATATAAATAAAACTACTTTATTTTTATAAATCAGTTTAAAGAATATTAAAAAGTTTCAATTAGTTAATCACAAAAAAACTATTTTTATTAATTGCTAATAATGAAAATTTTAATATTTTAAAAAAAATTATTAAAAAATTTGTTAAAAAATTATATCCAATAATAAAAAATTAAAAAAATTAAAAAACCAAATTTTAAGGTAACTTTTAAATTAAATTTTTAAATACAATTAACGAACCAAAAAAAACCAATTTAAATTTCCTTTTAAAAAACTATTAAAAAGTTACCATTTTTAAATTCAAAAAAACAAACTTAAAAACCCTTTTTTAAATCAATAAAAAAATTTTATAATCATTTTCTTTTTATTTTAAAAATTCTTGTAAAAAGTTAAAAAATGTTTTATACTTTAAATACATTTAAAAAAAAATTGAATATAATTTTTAAAAATTTTTTTAAAAATACATTTTTTTTAAAATTTTAAAATAATTTTAAAAAAAAACTATTTAAAAGATTAAAAAATTTATTTTAGAAAAAAATTACTTTTCCTTTATATGAATTTACATTAGGGTTTTTAAAAAATGAAAAAAAATATTTTAAATAAAAATAAAAAATGAAAAATTCTTTAGTATAGCAAAAATTTATAAACAATTTTATTAATAATTAAATAAAAATTGAAATTTCAATTTTAAAAAAAAACCTTATTCCTTTAAAAGTTAAAAATAAAATATTTTTTAAATTTTTTAAATTTAAAGAAAATAAGCTACTTTTAGAAAACATAAAACCTGAAATCCGTTAATTTTAAAAACCACTTTTTAATTTAAAATTTAAAATAAACTATTTTGAAATTTTCAAAAGATTTATAATTAAATTTGAAAAACCTTTAAAATTTCCCTATAAAAAACTTAAAAAAAACTAATTTTAAGGTTTTAAACCCTATTTAATTTAAATAAAAATAAATACTTTAAGAAACTATATTTGAAAATAGTTATTCAAAAAAAACCTTTATCTTTATATAAGTTATAACTTTAAATTCAATTATTTAAAAAAAATTTAAAAAATTTTAAATATATACAGAAAAATAAATTATTGAAAAATTTTAAGTTTATAATAATTTAATCAAAAATTTTATTAATTAAAATTAAAAATAAAGAAATGAAAAATTTTAAAAAGTTTATCACAAAAATAACCTTAATATTTTTATTAATAATTAAAATACTTATATTAAAATTTTAAAAAAAAGGTTATAATTTTAAAAACTTATATATACATAAACTATTAATGAAAAAAAACTTTTATGGTTTAAATATATAAAAATTTTATATTAATTAGGGTTTTAAAGAAATACGAAAATGCAAATTTAAAAAAAAATTATAATTTAAAATCTATTTAAATACCCTTTTATTATATTAAAAGCAAATTTAAAATTTAAAAATAAAAACAGTAATCAATAAAACCTATTTATGTAAAAAAATATAGGTAAATATTAAAACAAATTAATGCCAATTTAAGAAAAAAAAGTACAATATATATCCTAAAAAATTTTTTTTTTATAATTAAAAAATTTAAATTTAATATTTTAGGCAAATTTAAAAAAATTTTATACTTCATTTAAAAAAAAAATATTTAAACTACATAGTTAAAAAATTAAAAAATTTAATATCTAAACAAAAATTTATCTTCAATAAAAAATTTTTTAAAAAAAATAGTTAATATTAAAAAATTTATATTTTTTTTTATTTAAAAAATTAATTAAAATAATTATATTAAACAACTAAAAAATATTTCCTTATAGAAAAATATTAAACCAAAATTTAAAATTTAAAAATACTTTAAATAAATTATAAAATTAATACTTATATAAAAAAAAATTCAATAATATTAAACAATTAACCCTTTTTTAATTTTTTAAATTTTTTAATACTTTTAAAAAATTAAAAAAATTTAAAAAATTGAAAACCCTTTTTAATAAAAATATTAAATTGTAAAATTTTAATAAACTCATTTTAAAAATTTTTTTTTACACTTCAAAACTTTTTTAAAAAAAATACCCTTTTTATTTAAAAAACTTATATACATAATAGCTTAAATATTAAAGGAATTTTAATAAACATTTTAAAAATATTTATAAAAATTCTAAAAAATATAAAACCATAAGTTTATTCCAATAAAAAATATATTTGTTAATAACCCAGTTTAATAAAACTATGAAAAACCTTAAACGTTTAACACAATAAAAACCTTTTATTTAAATTTTAAAAAAATTAAAACCCCAAATTTTGTAAAAAAATATATCAATTGTGAAAATCATAACAAATTTTAAAAAAATTGAAAACACTAATGGAATTTTTTAAAAAACATTATAAAAAATTTTTAAAAAATAATTAAAAACTATAAAAAAAGATATTATAAAATTTTAAAAAAATATTTCAAACTTTAATTAAAATAAAAATTTCAAAAAAAAAATATTTATTTAAAAAAATCAAAATTAATTTAAACATAAAAAACCATAATTCTTAAAAATTAAAAAAACCTATTAAAATTAAAACAATTTAAAAAAATTGAAAAAAATAAAAATATAATTTTACAAAAGAATAAAATTTTAATTTTTGCTTAAAATTAAATTAAAAAAATTTAAAAATTTAAAAGAAAAATTTCAAAAAAACTTTTAAACCAAATTTTAAAAATATTTTTTGAAAATGTAAAATAAAAAAAATTTTTTTAAAAATAAAATTAAAAATTTTTGGAAAAAAAAAATTAAATTAAAAAATTTTTTAAATAAATATTTAAATTAAAATAATATTTTAGTTTAAAATTATAAATATTTAAAATAAAATATTTAAAAAAAAAATTTTCAAATAAAAAAAAAATTTTAAATAAATTAAATTTTTAACCCTTTTAAATAATTTTAATTAAAACTTTTTAAAATAAAAAGCTTAAAAACTTAAAAAAATTATTTATTTAAAACAAAAATAAATAATTTTATTTAATTTAAAAAATATTTATATATAAAAATATTTAAAAAATTAAAAATTAATTTAGGAAAAAAAAACTTTAACTACTAAATATTAAAATACTTTTAGGTTTATAAATTAAAATAAAAATTTACATAAGTTAAAACAGTTAAAACTAAAAACCCTAATAACCCTTTTCATTTAAAATTTTCTATTTATATTAAAATTTTTTAAATTATAAAAATTTAAAAAAAAAACTAATTTAAAAAGTATACACCATATAATTTTTAAACATTAAATAAAGGATATAATGTATTTAAAAAAATGAATAAACTTAAAAAAAATATAAAAACCCCAATATCCCAAAATACATTAAAATCTTACCTTTTTTTTAAAGGTTAAATTTAAATTAAATTTAAAATTAAAACAAATTTAAAAATTTTAAAAACTTTAAAACATTACTAGTAAATTAATACTTTTTAATTTTTTTAAATAAATTAAATAAATTTTATACAAAACTAATAAAAAAAAATAGGAAAAAAATTTTAATTATAACTAAAACTTCTTTTTTAATTGTTTTAATAAAAAAAATAACATTAAATTTTATTAAAATCAAAAATTGAAAACCCTTTAACCTTCTATAAATTAAAAAAAATTTTTAAAAAAAATTAATTTAATTTTTATAAATAAAAATTTAAATTAATTTAAAAATTAGAAAAATTAATTAAAATTTAAAAATTTTTAGTTAAAATTTAAAATTTGAAAATTATTTTAACTAAATATATTAAATTATTTTTATAAAAAATTTAATTTTTTGGAAAAAAACCTTAAAAAATCTTAAAAAAATTTTTGATTTAAAAAAAATTTTTTAAAAATATTTTAAAATAAAATTTAATTATGTAAAAAGAAATTTTAAATTTAAAAACTTTTACTTAAAATAAAACCTTTCTATAATTATTTAAATTAAAATTTAAATTTTTGAAATTCTATATGTTATTAAATTTTGGAAATATATTAAAATTAAAATTTTAAAATAAATTGGTTAACTAAAAAAAAACTTTATTTTAATTATAAAATTAAAAAAAAATTTTAATATAAAAAAGTTAATATATAAAATAAAAAATTTTCTTTAAAAAATTAAAAATTTAAATTTTTTTATAGTTAAATTTAAAGCTATTTAATAATTTTTAAAAAGATTAAGTAAGAAAATTAAAAAACTTAAATGTTTAAACATAATTTATTTTTGAATATTTAAAAAACTACTTTTAGGTATAAATACTTTTAAAAAATTTATAACTTAATTTTAAAAAAAATTTTTTCCAAATATTAAATAATAAATAATCTTTTTTGTAAAAAATATTTAAAAAAATAATAAATTAAAAACAATTATATAATTAAAAAAAAACCTTCATTTATAAATTAAAAAATTTTATAAATAATTTAAAAATTTTTTTAAAAATAATACAATTTACAAATAAAAAATCTAAAAAAATAATAAAAAATTTTTATTAAAAAATATTTAAAAATGTAATTCTTTAACAAAATAAAAAAAAAAAAAATTTTTATAAAAAAATTTAAAAAATAACTACTAAATAAAAAACATTTTGAAAAAATTATTAATAATTTTTAAATAATTTTAAAATAATAGAAATTTTTTAAATTAAATTTAAATAAATTTTAAAATACATTTTTTACATAAATTTAAAAATAATTTTAAAATCAAATTTAAAAATTTTTAAAATTAAAAAAAATTAAAATTTAAATTTTTTTTTATTTAAAAATAAAAAACTTTTAAAAAATTTAAAAAATTATAATATTTTAATAAAAATTAAAATTTAAAATAAATTTTGTAAATTAAAATTAATTTTACATTTTTAGATTAAAAAAATTTAAAAAATTTTAATTTAAATTTAAAAAAATTTAATGAATTATAAAAATCATAAAAAACATTTTTATAAATATAGAAAAAAATGTTAAAAATTATAAACATTATACCGTTTAAAAAAATAATCTTAATATTAATTAATTAAAAAAATACTAATAATTTAAATTAAATTTTTAAATTGTATAATTTTGAAAAATTTAAAAAAAAAAAAAAAAAAAACCCCCAAAAACCGAATATACCAAAAATTAAAAAAACCAAATTTTTTTAAAATATAAGTAAATTCATTATTAATTTATTAAAAAAATTTAAAAAAATTTTAAAAAAGTATAATACAGATCACAAAAACTATTAAAGAATAATTTTTAAAAACATTTCAAAAACCTATATACCTTTGATTTTTATAAAAAATAAAAAGTTTTTTTTAAATAAAAAAATATTTTAAAACCCTTTAAAAAATTTTTTAAAATAAAATTTAAAATTATTATAAAAATTTTTAATTAATAAAAAAATTTGTAAAATCTAATAAAAAGCATTTTTTACAAAAATAATTAAAACATTTGAAAAAGTGTTTTAAATTAAAAATTTTAACTAAATTTCTTAAATCATATTTTTTAAAAAATTAATTTTAAAAAGTTGGAAAAAAAAAAAGTTTAATTCAGTTAAAAATATACTTAAAATTTTAAAAAAATTTTTTAATAAATTACTAAATTAAAAATACATTTTTTTTAATAATATTTAAAAATTTTTTTATAAATAAGCTAAGTTTAAAATATAAAAGCTTATATACCTTTATATAACAAAAAAAACCTTAAAACTTTATTTAATAGTTTTAATTTAAATTTTTGGGGAAAATTATTTAAAAGAGTTTTTAATAAATTTGAAAAAACTAATATTTAATACAATTAAAACCCTTAATTTAATTTAAATTAATAATAGAAAAAATTTTTACAATAACCCAAGGTTTACAAAATAAAAAGCTTGAATTAAATTATAATATAATAAAACCTTATTTTATTTAAAATTTTTGAATATAATAGGGAAATTTATCTAAAAAGATAAATAATTGTAAAGTTAAAAACAAATAAAAGAAAATATTAAAAACCCATTTGGTAATAAAATAAGTAAAATATGAAAATAAAATATTTACAAAATAGAAAAAGCTTAAAATACCATAAATACAAAAAAACCTTACCATTTATAGTTAATTTTTTAATAAAATCTAAATTTAATTAAATTAATTTAAAATAAAAAAGCAATTATCTAAAAATAATTTAATTTTTTTAGTTAAAAATAATAAAATATTTTTAAAAAAAATTACGTTTAAAAAAAAAAAGCCCCTATAACAAATAAATTAAAAAATCTTAAAATATTTTTTTAATATATTAATAAAAATTTTATAATATTATTTAAAAGACTAAAATAATTAAAAAAAGTTTTATATTAAAAAATACTTTTATTTATAAAATGAAATACAATATTTTAAAAAAAAATAAAACCTTAAAAATAGAAAAACCTTATATATACAATATACATTAAAAAACTTAAAAAGTTAATAAATATAAAAAAATAATCTTTTTATTTATAACTTAAGTAGGGAAAAAATTTAAATTTTTTAAAAAAATTTATACTTCAATTTGTAGGAAAAACAGCTACATATCACTGATAACTAGCTAAAACATTGAAAACACTACATTTTATGTGTTTATAGCAATATAATAAGTAAAACTACTTGAATATATACAATAACGCTACAGTTTAGAAGAAACTATGAAAAACGCTTGCAATATACCGTTATATCACAATAAATAACCTCCTACTCTTCTATTTAATAGCTTAATGTAATGTAAGCTACTTATAGGTGCAAATTATTCTAAAAAGAGGATTTTATACTTCAATTTGTAGGAAAACAGCTATATATCACCGATAAATAGCTAATATCATTGAAAACACTACATTTTATGGGTTTACAGCAATATAATAAGTAAAACTACTTGTATATATACAATAACGCTACAGTTTAGAAGAAACTATGAAAAACGCTTGCAATATACCGTTATATCACAATAAATATCCTCTTACTCTTCTATTTAATAGCTTAATGTAATGTAAGCTACTTATAGGTGCAAATTATTCAAAAAAGAGGAGTTTATACTCCAATTTGTAGGAAAACAGCTATATATCACCGATAAATAGCTAATATCATTGAAAACACTACATTTTATGGATTTTTAGCAATATAATAAGTAAAACTACTTGTATATATACAATAACGCTACAGTTTAGAAGAAACTATGAAAAACACTTGCAATATACCGTTATATCACAATAAATATCCTCTTACTCTTCTATTTAATAGCTTAATGTAATGTAAGCTACTTATAGGTGCAAATTAATCTAAAAAGATTATTTTATACTTCAATTTGTAGGAAAACAGCTATATATCACCGATAGATAGCTAATATCATTGAAAACACTACATTATATGGGTTTATATCAATATGTTATGTAAAACTACTTGTATATATACAATAACGGTACAGTTTACAAGAAACTATGAAAAACGCTTGCAATATACCGTTATATCACAATAAATAACCTCCTACTCTTCTATTTAATAGCTTAATGTAATGTAAGCTACTTATAGGTGCAAATTATTCTAAAAAGAGGATTTTATACTTCAATTTGTAGGAAAACAGCCATATATCACTGATAACTAGCTAAAATCATTGAAAACACTACATTTTATGGGTTTATAGCAATATAATAAGTAAAACTACTTGTATATATACAATAACGCTACAGTTTCCAAGAAACTATGAAAAACGCTTGCAATATACCGTTATATCACAATAAATAACCTCTTACTCTTCTATTTAATAGCTTAATGTAATGTAAGCTACTTATAGGTGCAAATTATTCTAAAAAGAGGATTTTATACTTCAATTTGTAGGAAAACAGCTATATATCACCGATAAATAGCTAATATCATTGAAAACACTACATTTTATGGGTTTATAGCAATATGGTAAGTAAAACTACTTGTATATATACAATAACGCTACAGTTTATAAGAAACTATGAAAAACGCTTGCAATATACCGTTATATCACAATAAATACCCTCTTACTCTTCTATTTAATAGCTTAATGTAATGTAAGCTACTTATACGTCCAAATTATTCTAAAAAAAGGATTGTATACTTCAATTTGTAGGAAAACAACTATATATCACCGATAACTAGCTAAAATCATTGAAAAGAACACATTTTGAGGGTATAAAGCATTATCATAAGGTAAATTCCTTCTATTAATGATATAACACTACAATTAAGAAGAAACTATGAAAAACACGTATAATATACAATTGTATCACAATATAGTCTCAAACTCCTATTATAAGCTTACAGTAGATTAAAATAGCAATTTCTAATGAAAATAACTATAATTCCACATTTTGAATTTCTCTATCATAAAAAGAGCTGAATAATGTCAATTTTCGCTATTTTTTAGCCCATCAAAAATACATTAAAACACTTGAAAAAACGTTGTTTCTAAGATTAAAATTGATACATAATTTTCATGAAAAATACACATTTTAATTTCATAATATTGTAAAATATAGTTGTGTAAAATTGCTGAATAATGTCAAATTTCGACATTTTTTAGGCTTTCAAAAATACATTAAAATACTTGGAAAAACGTTGTTTTTAAGATTAAAATTGATACCTAAATTTCATGAAAAATTCATATTTTTAGCTCATAACATTGTAAAATATAGTATTGTAAAAGTGCTGAATAATGTAAAATTTCGTACATTATTTACCATTTAAAAATACATTAAAATTCTTGAAAAAACATTGTTTTTAGGATTAAAATTGATATCTAAATTTAATGAAAAATACATATTTTTAGCTATTAATTTTGTAAAATATAGTTGTAACAAATATAAAAAGCTATTTACCTAAAGATATAAAGGAAAATACTTCAATTTGTAGAAAAAAACTAATCTTCACTGATAACTAGCTAAAATCATTGAAAACACTACATTTTATGGGTTTATAGCAATATGTTAAGTAAAACTACTTGTATATATACAATAACGCTACAGTTTACAAGAAACTATGAAAAACGCTTGCAATATACCGTTATATCACAATAAATAACCTATTGCTCTTCTATTTATTAGCTTAATGTAATGTAAGCTACTTATATTTGCAAATTATTTAAAAAAAAGGATTGTATACATCAATTTGTAGGAAAACTGCTATATATCACCGAATACTAGCTAGAATCATTGAAAAGAACACATTTTGAGGGTATAAAGCATTATCATAAGGTAAATTCCTTCTATTAATGATATAACACTACAATTAACAAGAAACTATAAAAAAAACGTGTAATATACAATTGTATCACAATATAGAGTCTCAAACTCCTATTATAAGCTTACAGTAGTTTAAAATAGCAATTTCTAACGAAAGCAACTATAATACCACATTTTGAATTTCTGTATCAAAAAAAGGGCTGAATAATGTCAATTTTCGACCTTTTTTAGCCCTTCAAAAATACATTAAAACACTTGAAAAAACGTTGCTTCTATGATTAAAATTGATACATAATTTTCATTAAAAATACATATTTTAAGCTCGTAATATTGTAAATTATAGTTGTGTAAAAGTGCTGCATAATGTCAAATTTCGACATTTTTTAGGCTTTCAAAAATACATTAAAATACTTGGAAAAACGTTGTTTTTAAGATTAAAATTGATATCTAAATTTCATGAAAAATACATATTTTTAGCTATTAATTTTGTAAAATATAGTTGTAGCAAATATAAAAAGCTATTTAGCTACAGATATAAAGAAATATACTTCAATTTGTAGAAAAAAAATACTTTTCAGTGATAACTAGCTGAAATCATTGAAAACACTACATTTTATGGGTTTATAGCAATATGATAAGTAAAACTATTTGTATATATACGATAACGCTACAGTTTACAAGAAACTATGAAAAACGCTTGCAATATAGCGTTATATAGCAATAAATAGCCTCTTACTCTTCTATTTAATAGCTTAATGTAATGTAAGCTACTTATAGGTGCAAATTATTCTAAAAAGAGGATTTTATACTTCAATTTGTAGGAAAACAGCTATATATCACTGATAACTAGCTAAAATCATTGAAAACACTACATTTTATGGATTTTTAGCAATATAATAAGTAAAACTTCTTGTATATATACAATAACGCTACAGTTTAGAAGAAACTATGAAAAACCCTTGCATTATACCGTTATATCACAATAAATAACCTCTTACTCTTCTATTTAATAGCTTAATGTAATGTAAGCTACTTATAGGTGCAAATTATTCTAAAAAGAGGATTTTATACTTCAATTTGTAGGAAAACAGCTATATATCACTGATAACTAGCTAAAATCATTGAAAACACTACATTTTATGGGTTTATAGCAATATAATAAGTAAAACTACTTGTATATATACAATAACGCTACAGTTTACAAGAAACTATGAAAAACGCTTGCAATATACCGCTATATCACAATAAATAACTTCTTACATTTCTATTTAATAGCTTAATGTAATGTAAGCTACTTATAGGTGCAAATTATTCTAAAAAGAGGATTTTATACTTCACTTTGTAGGAAAACAGCAATATATCACCGATAAATAGCTAATATCATTGAAAACACTACATTTTATGGGTTTATAAAAATATGTTAAGTAAAACTACTTGTATATATACAATACCGCTACAGTTTACAAGAAACTATGAAAAACGCTTGCAATATAACGTTATATCACAATAAATAACCTCTTACTCTTCTATTTATTAGCTTAATGTAATGTAAGATACTTATAGGTGCAAATTATTCTAAAAAAAGGATTGTATACTTCAATTTGTAGGAAAACAGCTATATATCACCGATAAATAGCTAATATCATTGAAAACACTACATTTTATGGGTTTATAGCAATATGATAAGTAAAACTACTTGTATATATACAATAACGCTACAGTTTACAAGAAACTAGGAAAAACGCTTGCAATATACACAATATATCACAATAAATAACCTCTTACTCCTCTATTTAATAGCTTAACGTAATGTAAGCTACTTATAGGTGCAAATTATTCTAAAAAGAGGATTTTATACTTCAATTTGTAGGAAAACAGCTACATATCACTGATAACTAGCTAAAATCATTGAAAACACTACATTTTATGTGTTTATAGCAATATAATAAGTAAAACTACTTGAATATAGACAATAACGCTACAGTTTAGAAGAAACTATGAAAAACGCTTGCAATATACCGTTATATCACAATAAATAACCTCTTACTCTTCTATTTAATAGCTTAATGTAATGTAAGCTACTTATAGGAGCAAATTATTCTAAAAAGAGGATTTTATACTTCAATTTGTAGGAAAACAGCTATATATCACCGATAAATAGCTAATATCATTGAAAACACTACATTTTACGGGTTTATAGCAATATAATAAGTAAAACTACTTATATATATACAATAACGCTACATTTTAGAAGAAACTATGAAAAACGCTTGCAATATACCGTTATATCACAATAAAGAACCTCTTACTCTTCTATTTATTAGCTTAATGTAATGTAAGCTACTTATAGGTGTAAATTATTCTAAAAAAAGGATTGTATACTTCAATTTGTAGCTATATATCACCGATAACTAGCTAAAATCATTGAAAAGAACACATTTTGAAGGTATAAAGCATTATCATAAGGTAAATTCTTTCTATTAATGATATAACACTACAATTAAAAAGAAACTATGAAAAACACGTATAATATACAATTGTATCACAATATAGAGTCTCAAACTCCTATTATAAGCTTACAGTAGTTTAAAATAGCAATTTCTAACGAAAACAACTATAATTCCACATTTTGAATTTCTCTATCAAAAAAAGGACTGCATAATGTCAATTTTTGACATTTTTTAGCCCTGCAAAAATACATTAAAACACTTGAAAAAACGTTGTTATTAGGAATAAAATTGATACATAAATTACATGAAAAATACATATTTTAAGCTCATAATATTGTAAAATATAGTTGTGTAAAAGTGCTGAATAATGTCAAATTTCGACATTTTTTAGGCTTTCAAAAATACATTAAAAAACTTGAAAAAACATTGTTTTTAAGATTAAAATTGATAACTAAATTTCATGAAAAATACATGTTTTTAGCTCATAACATTGTAAAATATAGTATTGTAAAAGTGCTGAATAATGTAAAATTGCGACATTATTTAGCATTTCAAAAATACATTAAAATTCTTGAAAAAACATTGTTTTTAGGATTGAAATTGATATCTAAATTTCATGAGAAATACATATTTTTAGCTATTAATTTTGTAAAATATAGTTGTAACAAATATAAAAAGCTATTTACCAACAGATATAAAGAAATATACTTCAATTTGTAGAAAAAAAACAATCTTCACTGATAACTAGCTAAAATCATTGAAAACACTACATTTTATGGGTTTATAGCAATATGATAAGTAAAACTACTTGTATATATACAATAACGCTACAGTTTACAAGAAACTAAGAAAAACGCTTGCAATATACCGTTATATCACAATAAATAACCTATTGCTCTTCTATTTATTAGCTTAATGTAATGTAAGCTACTTATAGGTGCAAATTATTTAAAAAAAAGGATTGTATACATCAATTTGTAGGAAAACTGCTATATATCACCGAATACTAGCTAAAATCATTGAAAAAAACACATTTTGAGGGTATAAAGCATTATCATAAGGTAAATTCCTTCTATTAATGATATAACACTACAATTAACAAGAAACTATAAAAAAAACGAGTAATATACAATTGTATCACAATATAGAGTCTCAAACTCTTATTATAAGCTTACAGTAGTTTAAAATAGCAATTTCTAACGAAAGCAACTATAATACCACATTTTGAATTTCTGTATCAAAAAAAGGGCTGAATAATGTCAATTTTCGACCTTTTTTAGCCCTTCAAAAATACATTAAAACACTTGAAAAAACGTTGTTTCTGAGATTAAAATTGATACATAATTTTCATTAAAAATACATATTTTAAGCTCATAATATTGTAAAATATAGTTGTGTAAAAGTGCTGCATAATGTCAAATTTCGACATTTTTTAGGCTTTCAAAAATACATTAAAATACTTGGAAAAACGTTGTTTTTAAGATTAAAATTGATATCTAAATTTCATGAAAAATACATATTTTTAGCTATTAATTTTGTGAAATATAGTTGTAGCAAATATAAAAAGCTATTTAGCTACAGATATAAAGAAATATACTTCAATTTGTAGAAAAAAATAACTTTTCACTGATAACTAGCTGAAATCATTGAAAACACTACATTTTATGGGTTTATAGCAATATGATAAGTAAAACTACTTGTATATATACAATAACGCTACAGTTTACAAGAAACTATGAAAAACGCTTGCAATATACCGTTATATCACAATAAATAACCTCTTACTCTTCTATTTAATAGCTTAATGTAATGTAAGCTACTTATAGGTGCAAAATATTCTAAAAAGAGGATTTTATACTTCAATTTGTAGGAAAACAGCAATATATCACCGATAAATAGCTAATATCATTGAAAACACTACATTTTATGGGTTTATA
Organism: Chionoecetes opilio; assembly: GCA_016584305.1. Taxonomy (NCBI): domain Eukaryota; kingdom Metazoa; phylum Arthropoda; class Malacostraca; order Decapoda; family Majidae; genus Chionoecetes; species Chionoecetes opilio. The sequence continues at coordinate 140,259 of JACEEZ010022621.1, forward strand.
AAAATATGTTAAGTAAAACTACTTGTATATATACAATACCGCTACAGTTTACAAGAAACTATGAAAAACGCTTGCAATATAACGTTATATCACAATAAATAACCTCTTAATCTTCTATTTATTAGCTTAATGTAATGTAAGATACTTATAGGTGCAAATTATTCTAAAAAAAGGATTGTATACTTCGATTTGTAGGAAAACAGCTATATATCACCGATAAATAGCTAATATCATTGAAAACACTACATTTTATGGGTTTATAGCAATATGATAAGTAAAACTACTTGTATATATACAATAACGCTACAGTTTACAAGAAACTATGAAAAACGCTTGCAATATAACGTTATATCACAATAAATAACCTCTTAATCTTCTATTTATTAGCTTAATGTAATGTAAGATACTTATAGGTGCAAATTATTCTAAAAAAAGGATTGTATACTTCGATTTGTAGGAAAACAGCTATATATCACCGATAAATAGCTAATATCATTGAAAACACTACATTTTATGGGTTTATAGCAATATGATAAGTAAAACTACTTGTATATATACAATAACGCTACAGTTTACAAGAAACTAGGAAAAACGCTTGCAATATACACAATATATCACAATAAATAACCTCTTACTCCTCTATTTAATAGCTTAACGTAATGTAAGCTACTTATAGGTGCAAATTATTCTAAAAAGAGGATTTTATACTTCAATTTGTAGGAAAACAGCTACATATCACTGATAACTAGCTAAAATCATTGAAAACACTACATTTTATGTGTTTATAGCAATATAATAAGTAAAACTACTTGAATATAGACAATAACGCTACAGTTTAGAAGAAACTATGAAAAACGCTTGCAATATACCGTTATATCACAATAAATAACCTCTTACTCTTCTATTTAATATCTTAATGTAATGTAAGCTACTTATAGGTGCAAATTATTCTAAAAAGAGGATTTTATACTTCAATTTGTAGGAAAACAGCTATATATCACCGATAAATAGCTAATATCATTGAAAACACTACATTTTACGGGTTTATAGCAATATAATAAGTAAAACTACTTGTATATATACAATAACGCTACATTTTAGAAGAAACTATGAAAAACGCTTGCAATATACCGTTATATCACAATAAAGAACCTCTTACTCTTCTATTTATTAGCTTAATGTAATGTAAGCTACTTATAGGTGTAAATTATTCTAAAAAAAGGATTGTATACTTCAATTTGTAGCTATATATCACCGATAACTAGCTAAAATCATTAAAAAGAACACATTTTGAAGGTATAAAGCATTATCATAAGGTAAATTCCTTCTATTAATGATATAACACTACAATTAAAAAGAAACTATGAAAAAAACGTATAATATACAATTTTATCACAATATAGAGTCTCAAACTCCTATTATAAGCTTACAGTAGTTTAAAATAGCAATTTCTAACGAAAACAACTATAATTCCACATTTTGAATTTCTCTATCAAAAAAACGGCTGAATAATGTCAATTTTTGACATTTTTTAGGCCTTCAAAAATACATTAAAACACTTGAAAAAACGTTGTTATTAGGAATAAAATTGATACATAAATTACATGAAAAATACATATTTTAAGCTCATAATATTGTAAAATATAGTTGTGTAAAAGTGCTGAATAATGTCAAATTTCGACATTTTTTAGGCTTTCAAAAATACATTAAAAAACTTGAAAAACATTGTTTTAAGATTAAATTGATAACTAAATTCATGAAAAATACATGTTTTTAGCTCATAACATGTAA
>JACEEZ010022621.1:144595-169604 GCA_016584305.1 Chionoecetes opilio
GGGTTAATAGAATAGAAAGTAAAACTACTTGTTATATACAATAACGCTACAGTTACAAGAAAACTATAAAAAAACGCTTGCAATATACCGTTAATCACAATAAAAACCATTGCCTTCTATTTATTAGCTTAATGTAATGTAAGCTACTTATAGGTGCAAATTATTTAAAAAAAAAGGATTATACTTGTATTTGTAGGAAAACTGCTATATATCACCGAATACTAGCTAAAATCATTGAAAAGAACACAATTTGAGGGTATAAAGCATTATCATAAGGTAAATTCTTTCTATTAATGATATAACACTACAATTAACAAGAAACTATCAAAAAAACGTGTAATATACAATTGTATCACAATATAGAGTCTCAAACTCCTATTATAAGCTTACAGTAGTTTAAAATAGCATTTTCTAACGAAAGCAACTATAATACCACATTTTGAATTTCTAATGTCAATTTTCGACCTTTTTTAGCCCTTCAAAAATACATTAAAACACTTGAAAAAACGTTGTTTCTAAGATTAAAATTGATACATAATTTTCATTAAAAATACATATTTTAAGCTCATAATAATGTAAAATATAGTTGTGTAAAAGTGCTGCATAATGTCAAATTTCGACATTTTTTAGGCTTTCAAAAATACATTAAAATACTTGGAAAAACGTTGTTTCTAAGATTAAAATTGATATCTAAATTTCATGAAAAATACATATTTTTAGCTATTAATTTTGTAAAATATAGTTGTAGCAAATATAAAAAGCTATTTAGCTACAGATGTAAAGAAATATACTTCAATTTGTAGAAAAAAATTACTTTTCACTGATAACTAGCTGAAATCATTGAAAACACTACATTTTATGGGTTTATAGCAATATGATAAGTAAAACTATTTGTATATATACAATAACGCTAAAGTTTACAAGAAACTATGAAAAACGCTTGCAATATACCGTTATATAGCAATAAATAGCCTCTTACTCTTCTATTTAATAGCTTAATGTAATGTAAGCTACTTATAGGTGCAAATTATTCTAAAAAGAGGATTTTATACTTCAATTTGTAGGAAAACAGCTATATATCACTGATAACTAGCTAAAATCATTGAAAACACTACATTTTATGGGTTTATAGCAATATAATAAGTAAAACTACTTGTATATATACAATTTCGCTACAGTTTAGAAGAAACTATGAAAAACGCTTGCATTATGCCGTTATATCACAATAAATAACCTCTTACTCTTCTATTTAATAGCTTAATGCAATGTAAGCTACTTATAGGTGCAAATTATTCTAAAAAGAGATTGTATACTTCAATTGTAGGAAACAGTTTTATATAATCACCGATAGATAGCTAATATCATGAAAACACTTACCATTATATGGGGTTATAGCAATATGTTAAGTAAAAACTACTTGATATATACAATAACGCTACAGTTTACAAGAAATTATGAAAAACGCGTTGCAATATACGTTATATCATAATAAACTAACCTATTACTCTTCTATTTAATAGCTTAATGTACTGTAAGCTACTTTATAGGTGCAAATTATTCTCAAAAAGAGGATTGTATACTTCAATTTGTAGAAAAACAGCTATATATCAACTGATAACACATCATAGCTAAAATCAGTGAAAAAACACTACATTTTATGGGTTATAGCAATATAATAAGTTAGCAACTATTGGATATTACAATAACGCTACAGTTTACAAGAAAAAATATGAAAAACGCTTGCAATATACCCGTTATATCACAATAAATATCCTCTTACTCTATATTATAGCTTAATGTAATGTAAGCTACTTATAGTGCAAATTAATTAAAAAGATTATTTATACTTCAATTTGTAGGAAAAACAGCTATATATCACCGATAGATAGCTAATATCATGAAACAATACATTATATGGGTTTATATCAAATATGTAAGAAAAAACTACTTGTATATCATACAATAAATCGATACAGTTTACAAGAAGCTATGAAAAACGCTGCCAATTATACGTTATATCACAATAAATACCTATTGCCTTCTATTTATTAGCTTAATGTAATGTAGCTACTTATAGTGCAAATTATTTTAAAAAAAAGGATTATACTTGTATTTGGAGGAAAATGCTATATATACGAATACTAGCTAAAATCATTGAAAAGAACACAATTGAGGGTATAAGCAATATCATCAGGTAAATTCCTTCTATAATGATATTAACACTACATATAACAAGAAACTATCAAAAAAAACGTGTAATATACAATTGTATCACATATAGATCTCAAACTCCTATTATAGCTTACAGTAGTTTAAAATAGCATTTTCTAACGGAAAGCAACTATAAATACCACATTTTGAATTTCTGTATCAAAAAAGGGCTGAATAATGTCAATTATCGTCCTTTTTTAGCCTTCAAAAAATCACATTAAAACACTTGAAAAAAACGTTGTTCTAAGAGTAAAATTGATACATAATTTTCATTAAAAATACATATTTTAAGCTCTATAATATTGTAAATTATAGTTGTGTAAAAGTGCTGCATATGTCACATTTCACATTTTTAGGCTTTCAAAATAAATTAAAAATACTTGAAAAAAACGTTGTTTTTAAGATTAAAATTGATATTCTAAATTTCATGAAAAAATACATATTTATAGCTAATTAATTTTGGGTTAAACAAAAAAAAAAAAATTTTTTTTTTTTTAAATTAAAAGTTGAAGCCAATATAAAAAGCTATTTAGCTACCGATGTAAAGAAATATAATCAATTTGTAGAAAACAAATTAATTTTCACTGATAAATAGCTGAAAACATTTGAAAACACTTCCATTTTATGGGTTTATAGCAATATGATAAGGAAAACTATTTGTATATATACATACGCTAAAGTTTCAGAAAACTATGAAAAACGCTTGCAATTATACCGTTATATAGCAATAAATAGCCTCTTACTCTTCTATTTATAGCTTAATGTAAGTAAGCTACTTATAGTGCAAAATATTCTAAAAAGAGGATTTTATACTTCAATGTAGAGAAAACAGCTATATATCATGATAATAGCTAAAACATTGAAAACACTACAGTTTTATGGGTTTATAGCAATATTAATACAGTAAAAATAACACCTGTATATATACAATAACGCACTCTTACAAGAAACTATGAAAACGACTTGACGCAATATAACGTTATATCACAATACAATAAACATTGCTCTTCTAATTTATTAGTTCATGTAATGTAAGATACTATAGGTGCAAAATTATTTAAAAAAAGGTTATACTTTATTGTAGGAAAACTGATATAATTTTAAAAACAAAAATTCCCCCCCAAACCGAATACTAGCTAAAATCATTGAATAAGAACACAATTTGAGGTAAAAGCATTATCATACAGGTAAATTCTTCTATTAATGATAAAACACTACCAATTAACAAGAAAACTATCAAAAAAACGTGTAATATACAATTGTATCACAATATAGAGTCTCAAACTCCATTATAAGCTTACAGTAGTTTTAAAATAGCATTTCGAACGAAGAAAATATTAATACACATATTGAATTATTTTTCTTCCACAAAAAAAGGGCTGACTTAATGTCAATTTTTGTCTTTTGAGCCCTTCAAAATACATTAAAAACACTTGAAAAAACGTTGTTTCTAAGATTAAAATTGATACATAATTTCATTAAAAAATACATATTTTAAGCTCATAATATTGTAAAATTATAGTCTGTGAAAGTGCTGCATAATGTCAAATTTCGACATTTTTTCGGCTTTCAAAAATACATAAATACTTAGGAAAAACGTGTTTTAAGATTAAAAATTGATATCTAAAATTTCATGAAAATACATATTTTTAGCTTATTAATTTGGTAAAAATATAGTTGAAGCAAATATAAAAAGCTATTAGCTACAGAGTAAACAGAAATATACTTTTCAATTTGTAGAAAAAAATTAAGTTTCAATGATAAACTAGCTGAAATCATGAAAACACTAATTTATGGGTTTAATAGCAATATGATAAGTAAAACTATTTGTATATATACAATAACGCTAAGTTTACAAGAAACTATGAAAAACGCTTGCAATTATACCGTTATATAGCCACTAAATAGCCTCTTACTCTTCTCTTTAATAGCTTAGTAATGTAAGCTAACCTTATGGTGCAAATTATGCTAAAAGGAGGATTTTATACTTAAATTTGTAGGAAAACAGCTAATATCACTGATACTAGCTAAAATCATGAAAACACAACATTTTATGGGTTTTATAGCAATATATAAGTAAAACTACTGTATATATACAATAACGCTACAGTTAGAAGAAACTATGAAAAACGCTTGCATTATGCCGTTATATCACAATAATATAACCTCTACTCTTCTATTTAAAGATAATGCAAGTAAGCTATTATAGGTGCACATTATTCTAAAAGAGTGATTTTATACTCAATTGTAGGAAAACGTTATATATCACCGCTTAGATAGCTAATATCATTGAAAACACTACATTATTAGGTTTATATTCAATATGTTAGAAAAAATACTTGTTATATATACAAATACGCTACAGTTGACAAGAAGGCTATGAAAAAACGCTTGCAAATATACCGTTATATACAATAAAAATAAACTATTTGCTCTTCTATTTATTAGCTTAATGTAATGTAAGCTACTTATAGTGCAAATGATTTTAAAAAAAGGATTATACGTGTAATTTTGTAGGAAAACTGCTATATATCACCGAATACTAGTTAAATCATGAAAAGAACCACCAATTTGAGGGTATAAAGCATTATCATCAGACAACACGTAAATTACTTATATTAATAGATATAACACTACAATTAACAAGAAAACTATCAAAAAAACGGTAATATCCAATTGTATCACAATATAGAGTCTCAAACTCCTATTATAAGCTACCAGTAGTTAAAATAGCATTTTTCTTACGAAAGCAACTAAAATACCACATTTGAATTTCTGTATCAAAAAAGGCTGAAGAATGTCAATTATCGGTCTTTTTTAGCCTACAAAAGACATAAAACACTTGAAAAAAACGTTGGTTCTAAGATAAAATGAACATAATTTTCATTAAAAATACATATTTAAAGCTAATAATATTGTAAAATATAGTTGTGTAAAAAAGTTGCTGCATAATGTCAAATTCGACAATTTTTAGGCTTCAAAAATACATTAAAATACTTGGAAACACGTTGTTTTTTAAGAGTATTTTTTTTTTTTTTTTTTTTTTTTTTTTTTTTTAAATGAAATCTAAATTCATGAAAAATACATATTCTTAGCTATAATTTTGTAAAATATAGTTAAGCAAATTATAAAAAGCTATTAGCTAAGATGTAAAGAAAATATTCAATTGTGAAAAAAATTAATTTTCACTGATAAACTAGCTGAACTCATTGAAACACTACATTTTATGGGTTTATGCAATATGATAAAGTAAAACGATTGTCTATATAACAATACGCTAAAGTTACAAGAAAACTATGAAAAAACGATTGCAATATACCGGTATATAGACAATAAATAGCCTCTACTCTTCTATTTAAAGCTTAATGTAATGTAAGATAACTTATAGATGCAAATTATTCTAAAAAGAGGGATTTATACTTCAATTGTAGGAAAACAGCTATATATCAATGATAACTAGCTAAAATCATTGAAAACACACGTTTTATGGTTTATTAGCAAATAATAAGTATAAAACTACTTGTATATAGACATAACGCTACGTTACAAGAAACTATGAAAAACGCTTGCAATATACCGTTATATCACAATAAATAAAACTATTAGTCTTCTATTTATTAGCTTAATGTAAGGTAAGCTACTATGAGGTGCAAATTATTAAAAAAAAGGATATACTTGTATTTGTAGGAAACGCTATATATCACCGAATACTAGTAAAAATCATTGAAAGAACCATTGAGGGTATAAAGAATATCAGTAGGTAACTTCCTTCTATTAATGATATAACACTACAATTAAACAAGAATAAACTATCAAAAAAAAGTGTAATACAATTGTATCACAATATAGAGTCTCAACTCCATTATAAGCTTACAGTAGTTTAACATAGCATTTTCTACGAAAGCAACTATATACCACATTGAATTTAATGTATCAAAAAAAGGCTGAATTAATGTCAATTTTGTCCTTTTTAGCCTCAAAAATACATTAAAACAACTGAAAACGTTTTTCTAAGATTTAAAATGATACATATTTTCATTAAAATACATATTTTCAAGATCATAATATGGATAATTATAGTTGTGTAAAAGTGCTGCATAATGTCAATTTCGACATTTTGAGGCTTTCAAAAATACATTAAAATACTTGGAAACGTGTTTTTAAGAATTAAAATTGAATCTAAATTTCATGAAAATACATATTTTTAGATAGTAATTGTAAAATTATAGTTGAAGCAAACATAAAAAGCATTTAGCTACAGATGTAAAGAAATATACTTCCATTTGTAGAAAAAATAATTTTCACTGATAACTAGCTGAATCATTGAAAACACTAAATTTATGGTTATAGCAATATGCTAAGTAAAACTATTTGTTATATATTACGAAAACGCTAAAGTTTACAAGAAACTATGAAACAACGCTTGCAATATACGCTATATAGCAATAAATAGCCTCTACTCCTTCTATGTAATAGTAAGGTAATGTAGATACTTATAGGTGCAAATTATTCCAAAAAGAGGATTTTATACTTCATTTGTAGGAAAACGCTATATTCACTGATAACTAGCTAAAATCATTGAAAAAACTACACTTTTCCGGGTTTATAGCAATATAAGAAGTAAAAAAAACTACTTGTAATATACAATAAACGCTACAGTTTACAGAAAACTATGAAAAAACGCTTTGCAATATACCGTTATATCACACTAAATAAACTATTGCTCTTCTATTTATTAGCTTAATGTAATGAAGCTACTTATAGGTGCAATTAGTTTAAAAAAAAGATTATACTTGTATTTGTAGGAAAACTGCTATTATACGAATACTAGCTAAAATCATGAAAAGAACACAATTGAGGGTTATAAAGCATTATCATTCAGGTAAAATTCCTTCTATTAATGATATAACACTACAAATAACAGAAACTATTCCAAAAAAAACGTGTAATATACAATTGTATCACAATATAGAGTCTCAAACTCCTATTATAGACTTACAGTAGTTTAAAATAGCATTTTCTAACGAAAGCAAACTATAATCCACATTTTGAATTTATGTATCAAAAAAAGGATGAATAATGTCAATTTTGTCCTTTTTTAGCCTCAAAAATCCATTAAACACTGAAAAAACGGTGTTCTAAGATTAAAATTGAATACATAATTTCATTAAAAATACATATTTTAAGCTCATAAATTGTAAAATATAGTTGTGTAAAAGTGCTGCATAATGTCAAATTTCGATTTTTTAGGGCTTGTCAAAAATACATTAAAATACTTGGAAAAACGTTGTTTTTAAGCATTAAGAAATTGATATCTAAATTTCATGAAAAATACATATTTTTAGCTATTAATTTTGTAAAATATAGTTGAAGCAAATATAAAAAGCTATTTAGCTACAGATGTAAAGAAATATACTTCAATTTGTAGAAAAAAATTAATTTTCACTGATAACTAGCTGAAATCATTGAAAACACTACATTTTATGGGTTTATAGCAATATGATAAGTAAAACTATTTGTATATATACAATAACGCTAAAGTTTACAAGAAACTATGAAAAACGCTTGCAATATACCGTTATATAGCAATAAATAGCCTCTTACTCTTCTATTTAATAGCTTAATGTAATGTAAGCTACTTATTGGTGCAAATTATTCTAAAAAGAGGATTTTATACTTCAATTTGTAGGAAAACAGCTATATATCACTGATAACTAGCTAAAATCATTGAAAACACTACATTTTATGGGTTTATAGCAATATAATAAGTAAAACTACTTGTATATATACAATAACGCTACAGTTTAGAAGAAACTATGAAAAACGCTTGCATTATGCCGTTATATCACAATAAATAACCTCTTACTCTTCTATTTAATAGCTTAATGCAATGTAAGCTACTTATAGGTGCATATTATTCTAAAAAGAGGATTTTATACTTCAATTTGTAGGAAAACAGTTATATATCACCGATAGATAGCTAATATCATTGAAAACACTACATTATATGGGTTTATAGCAATATGTTAAGTAAAACTACTTGTATATATACAATAACGCTACAGTTTACAAGAAATTATGAAAAACGCTTGCAATATACCGTTATATCATAATAAATAACCTATTACTCTTCTATTTAATAGCTTAATGTAATGTAAGCTACTTATAGGTGCAAATTATTCTCAAAAGAGGATTTTATACTTCAATTTGTAGGAAAACAGCTATATATCACTGAAAATAAGCTAAAATCTTGAAAACCTAACATTTTATGGGTTTATAGCCGATTATGATAAGTAAAACTAACTTGTATATATACCAATAACGCTCACAGTTACCAGAAACTATGAAAACGCTTGCAATATACGTTTTATATCACAGTAATATCCTCTTACCTTCTATTTATATCTTTGTAATGTAAGCTACTTATATGTGCAAATTAATCTAAAAAGATATTTTATACTTCATTTGTAGGAACAGCTATCTATATCCCGATAGATAGCTAATATCATTGACAACACTACATGATATTTTTATATCAATATGTTATAAAAACTACTTGTATATATACAAAACGCTACAGTTTACAAAAACTGATGAAAAAACGACTTGCAATATACCGTTAAAATCACATAAATAAACCTCTTACTCTCTATTTAATAGCTTAATGGATGTAAGCTACTTATAGGTGCAAATTATTCTAAAAAGAGGATTTTTATATACTTCAATTTGTAGGAACCAGCTATATATCACCGATAAATAGCTATATCATTGAAAACACTACATTTTATGGGTTTTACCAGCTATTCCTTGGTAAGTAAAACTGCTTGTATATATACAATAACGCTACAGTTTTATAAGAAACTATGAAAAACGCTTGAATATACCGTTATATCACAATAAATAACCCTCTTTCTCTTCTATTTTTTAGCTTATGTAATTTAAGCTACTTATTAACGTCCAAATTCTTCTAAAAAAAGGATTGTATACTTCATTGTAGGAAACACTATATCATCCCGATAACTAGCTAAAATCATTGAAAAGAAACACATATTGGAGGTATAAAGCTTATCATAAGGTAAACTCCTTCTAATTAATTATATAACAACTACAAGTCAAGACGAAACTATGAACAAACACGTATAATATACAATTGTATCACAATATAGTTCTCAAACTCCTAATTATAAGCTTTACAGTAGTTAAAATATACGGCATTTTCTAATGAAAACAACTATAATTCCACAATTTTGATTTCTGCTATCAAAAAAGAAGCTGAAAAATGTCAATTTTCAACATTTATTTAGCCCTTCAAAAATACAATTAAAACACTTTAAAAATGTTGTTTCTAAGATTAAATTGATATATATTTTCATGAAAAATACACATTTTAAAGCTCATAATATTGTAAAATAATAGTTGTGTAAAAGTGCTGAATAATGTCCTAATTCGACATTTTTAGGCTTTCAAAAATACATTAAAATCTTGGAACAACGTTTGTTGTTTAAGATTAAAATTGATACCTACATTTCACGAAAAATACATATTTTTTAGCTCATAAACATTGTAATATATATTGTGTAAAAGTGCTGAATAATGTCTAATTTCGACATTTTTTAGCCTTCAAAAATACATTAAAATACTTGAAAAAACATTGTTTTTAAGATTAAAAAATTGATTCTACTTTTCATGAAAAATACATATTTTTAGCTATTAATTTTGTAAATATAGTTTGTAGCATTATAACAAGCTATTTAGCTACTGATATAAGATATACTTCAATTTGTAGAAACAACAACTCTTCAATGATAACTAGCTTAAAATCATTGAAAACACTACATTTTTATGGGTTTATAGCATTTATATAAGTAAACTACTTGTATATTACAATACGCTACAGTTATACATAAACTATGAAAAACGCTTGCAATATACCGTTTATATTCACATAAATTAACCTTCTTACTCTTCTATTTAATAGCTAATGTATGTAATCAACTTCATAGGTGCAAATTATTCAAAAAGACGATTTTATACTTCAATTGTAGGAAAACAGCTATATATCACAGATAATACTAATATCTTTGTGAAACACTACCTTTTATGGGTTTTTATATCAATAAATATTTAAAACTACTTGTATAATATACAATAACGCGCTACATTTTTAGAAAGAAACTATGAAAAAACGCTTGCGATATACCGTTATATCACAATAAAGAAACCTCTTACTCTTCCTATTTATTACTTAATGTAATTGTAAGCTACTTATAGGTGCAAATTATTCAAAAAAGAGGTTTTTTATACTTAAATTTTGTGGGAAAAAAAAGCATATACCCGATAAATAGTTTTATCATTGAAAACACACTTTTTAGGGTTTTTAAAAGCAATTTTGGTAATTTAAAACGCTTGTATATATACAATAACGCTACATTTTTATAAGAAACTATGAAAAACGTTTGAATATACCGTTTATCACAATAAATACCCTCTTTCCTTCTATTTTTAGTTAAAATGTAATTAAGCACTTAACGTCCAAATTTTCAAAAAAAAGGATTGTATACTTAAATTTGGGAAAAAAACATATATCCCGATAACTAGCAAAAATCATTGAAAAAAAACAATATTGGGGGTATAAAGCTTATCAAAAGGTAAACCCTTTATTAATTATAAACACTACAATAAAAAGAAACTATGAAAAAACGTATAATATACAATTGTATCACAATATAGTCTCAAACTCCATTAAAGCTTACAGTAGTTAAAATAGAAATTTTTCTAATGAAAACAACTAAATTCCAAAATTTTTGATTCTCTATCAAAAAAAAAGCTGAAAAAAGTCAATTTTCACATTTTTTAGCCTTCAAAAAAAACATTAAAAACACTTAAAAATGTTTTTTCTAAGATTAAAAAATTTATAATATTTTCATGAAAAATACCATTTTAAGTCAAATATTTTAAAATATAGTTGTGTAAAAAATGCGAATAATGTCCCCAATTCGACATTTTTTTGGTTTCAAAAAAAAATTTAAAAACTTGGAACAACGTTTTTTTTTAAATTAAAATTTATACCTAAATTTCACGAAAAATACTATTTTTTTGCTCATAACATTTAAAATATTTTTTGTTAAAAGTGCTGAATAATGTCTAATTTCGACATTTTTTAGCCCTTTAAAAATACATTAAAATACTTGAAAAAAAATTGTTTTTTAAAATTAAAATTGTTCTAATTTTCATGAAAAAAAATATTTTTTGCTATTAATTTTGTAAAAAATAGTTTTTTAGCAAATTTTAAAAAGCTATTTAGCTACTGATATAAAGAAATATACTTCAATTTGTAGAAAAAAACAACTCTTCAATGATAACTAGCTAAAATCATTGAAAACACTACATTTTATGGGTTTATAGCATTATGATAAGTAAAACTACTTGTATATATACAATAACGCTACAGTTTACAGGAAACTATGAAAAACGCTTGCAATATACCGTTATATCACAATAAATAACCTCTTACTCTTCTATTTAATAGCTTAATGTAATGTAATCAACTTATAGGTGCAAATTATTCTAAAAAGACGATTTTATACTTCAATTTGTAGGAAAACAGCTATATATCACCGATAAATAGCTAATATCATTGAAAACACTACATTTTATGGGTTTATAGCAATATAATAAGTAAAACTACTTGTATATATACAATAACGCTACATTTTAGAAGAAACTATGAAAAACGCTTGCAATATACCGTTATATCACAATAAAGAACCTCTTACTCTTCTATTTATTAGCTTAATGTAATGTAAGCTACTTATAGGTGCAAATTATTTAAAAAAAAGGATTGTATACATCAATTTGTAGGAAAACTGCTATATATCACCGAATACTAGCTAAAATAATTGAAAAGAACACATTTTGAGGGTATAAAGCATTATCATAAGGTAAATTCTTTCTATTAATGATATAACACTACAATTAACAAGAAACTATCAAAAAAACGTGTAATATACAATTGTATCACAATATAGAGTCTCAAACTCCTATTATAAGCTTACAGTAGTTTAAAATAGCAATTTCTAACGAAAGCAACTATAATACCACATTTTGAATTTCTGTATCAAAAAAAGGGCTGAATAATGTCAATTTTCGACCTTTTTTAGCCCTTCAAAAATACATTAAAACACTTGAAAAAACGTTGTTTCTAAGATTAAAATAGATACATAATTTTCATTAAAAATACATATTTTAAGCTCATAATATTGTAAAATATAGTTGTGTAAAAGTGCTGCATAATGTCAAATTTAGACATTTTTTAGGCTTTCAAAAATACATTAAAATACTTGGAAAAACGTTGTTTTTAAGATTAAAATTGATATCTAAATTTCATGAAAAATACATATTTTTAGCTATTAATTTTGTAAAATATAGTTGTGGCAAATATAAAAAGCTATTTAGCTACAGATATAAAGAAATATACTTCAATTAGTAGAAAAAAATTACTTTTCACTGATAACTAGCTGAAATCATTGAAAACACTACATTTTATGGGTTTATAGCAATATGATAAGTAAAACTATTTGTATATATACAATAACGCTACAGTTTACAAGAAACTATGAAAAACGCTTGCAATATACCGTTATATAGCAATAAATAGCCTCTTACTCTTCTATTTAATAGCTTAATGTAATGTAAGCTACTTATAGGTGCAAATTATTCTAAAAAGAGGATTTTATACTTCAATTTGTAGGAAAACAGTTATATATCACCGATAGATAGCTAATATCATTGAAAACACTACATTATATGGGTTTATAGCAATATGTTAAGTAAAACTACTTGTATTTTTACAATAACGCTACAGTTTACAAGAAATTATGAAAAATGCTTGCAATATACCGTTATATCACAATAAATAACCTCTTACTCTTCTATTTAATAGCTTAATGTAATGTAAGCTACTTATAGGTGCAAATTATTCTAAAAAGAGGATTTTATACTTCAATTTGTAGGAAAACAGCTATATATCACTGATAACTAGCTAAAATCATTGAAAACACTACATTTTATGGGTTTATAGCAATATAATAAGTAAAACTACTTGTATATATACAATGACGCTACAGTTTACAAGAAACTATGAAAAACGCTTGCAATATACCGTTATATCACAAAAAATAACCTCTTGCTCTTCTATTTAATAGCTTAATGTAATGTAAGCTACTTATAGGTGCAAATTATTCTAAAAAGAGGATTTTATACTTCAATTTGTAGGAAAACAGCTATATATCACCGATAAATAGCTAATATCATTGAAAACACTACATTTTATGGGTTTATAACAATATGTTAAGTAAAACTACTTGTATATATACAATACCGCTACAGTTTACAAGAAACTATGAAAAACGCTTGCAATATACCGTTATATCACAATAAATAACCTCTTACTCTTCTATTTAATAGCTTAACGTAATGTAAGCTACTTATAGGTGCAAATTATTCTAAAAAGAGGATTTTATACTTCAATTTGTAGGAAAACAGCTACATATCACTGATAACTAGCTAAAATCATTGAAAACACTACATTTTATGTGTTTATAGCAATATAATAAGTAAAACTACTTGTATATATACAATAACGCTACAGTTTAGAAGAAACTATGAAAAACGCTTGCAATATACCGTTATATCACAATAAATAACCTCTTACTCTTCTATTTAATAGCTTAATGTAATGTAAGCTACTTATAGGTGCAAATTATTCTAAAAAGAGGATTTTATCCTTCAATTTGTAGGAAAACAGCTATATATCACCGATAAATAGCTAATATCATTGAAAACATTACATTTTATGGGTTTATAGCAATATAATAAGTAAAACTACTTGTATATATACAATAACGCTACAGTTTAGAAGAAACTATGAAAAACTCTTGCAATATACCGTTATATCACAATAAATATCCTCTTACTCTTCTATTTAATAGTTTAATGTAATGTAAGCTACTTATAGGTGCAAATTAATCTAAAAAGATTATTTTATACTTCAATTTGTAGGAAAACAGCTATATATCACCGATAGATAGCTATTATCTCTTCTATTTAATAGCTTAATGTAATGTAAGCTACTTATAGGTGCAAATTATTCTAAAAAGAGGATTTTATCCTTCAATTTGTAGGAAAACAGCTATATATCACCGATAAATAGCTAATATCATTGAAAACACTACATTTTATGGGTTTATAGCAATATGGTAAGTAAAACTGCTTGTATATATACAATAGCGCTACAGTTTATAAGAAACTATGAAAAAGGCTTGCAATATACCGTTATATCACAATAAATACCCTCTTACTCTTCTATTTATTAGCTTAATGTAATGTAAGCTACTTATACGTCCAAATTATTCTAAAAAAAGGATTGTATACTTCAATTTGTAGGAAAACAACTATATAATCACCGATAACTAGCAAAAATTCATTGAAAAGAACCATTTTGAGGGTATAAAGCATTATCATAAGGTAAATTCCTTATTAATGATATAACACTACAATTAAGAAGAAACTATGAAAAACACGTATAATATACAATTGAAATCACAATTTTAGAGTCTCAAAACTCCTATTATAAGCTTACAGTAGATTAAAATAGAAATTTTCTAATGAAAACAACTATAATTCCACATTTTGAATTTCTCTATCAAAAAAAGGGCTGAATAATGTCAATTTTCGACATTTTTTAGCCCTCAAAAAACATTAAAAAAACTGAAAAAACGTGTTTTAAGATTAAAATTTATACATAATTTTCATGAAAAATACACATTTAAGCTCAAATATTGTAAAATATAGTTGTGTAAAAGTGCTGAATAATGTCAAATTTCGACATTTTTTAGGCCTTCAAAAATACATTAAAATACTAGGGAAAAAAGTTATTTTAAGATTAAATTGATACCCAAATTTTATGGAAAATATATATTTTTAGCTCATAACATATCAAAATATAGTTGTGTAAATGTGCTGCATAATGTCTAATTTCGATTTTTTTTAGCCCTTCAAAAATACATTAAAATACTTGAAAAAAACTTTTTTTTTTAAGTTAAAAATTGATATCTAAATTTCATGAAAAATACATTTTTTTAGCTTTTAAAATTTTTGTAAAAAAATATTTGCAGCAAATATAAAACTTTTTAGCTACAGATAAAAGAAAAAACTTCATTTGTAGAAAAAAAAAAAAACTTTTCAATGAAACTAGCAAAAATCATTAAAAAACACAAATATGGGTTTATAGCATTATATAAGTAAACATTTGTATTATAAATAACGCAAACTTTTTCGGGAAAACTATAAAAAAATGCTTGCATATCCCTTTATATCACAATAAAAAACCCTTTTTTACTCTTTTTTTTAAACTTAAAGTTGTAGTACTTTAGGGCAATTTTTCAAAAAAAAGGTTTTATACTTCATTTTAGGAAAACGCTAATACACTGAAATGGGAAAAATCATTGAACACACTACTTTTATGGTTTTAGCAATATAATAAGTAAAACTTTTGTTTAAAAAAACGCTCAGTTTAAAAAGAAACTTGAAACGCTTGCAAATACGTTATCCTTAAAAAATCCTTACACTTCTTTTTAATGTTTAATGAAATGAATCACTTATAGGTGAAAATTTTTCAAAAAAAGAGGATTTTATACTTAAATTTGTGGGAAAACAGCTATATATCCCGTAATAGCTAAATCTTTGAAAACACACTTTATGGGTTTTAGAAAATTTAAAAGAAAAAATACTTGATTAAAAAAACGACATTTTAGAAAAATATGAAAACGCTTGCAATATCCCGTTATACACAAAAGAACCTTTACTCTTTATTTTTTAGCTTAATGAAATGTAAGCTATTTTAAGGGAAAATTTTTCAAAAAAAAGGTTTGTTCCTCAATTTGTAGGAAAAAGCTTATTCACCGTAACTAGCAAAAAATCTTTTGAAAAAACCCTTTTTGAGGTAAAAAGCATTTCATCAGAAAATTCCTTCTTTAATGATATACACTAAAATTTTAAAAAGAAACTATAAAAAAAAACGGTAATAACAATTGTATCAAATATAGGTCTCAAACTCCATTATAAAATTTCAGTAGTTTAAAAAAGCAATTTTTAAAGAAACAACTATAAAACCACATTTTTTAATTTTTGTTCAAAAAAAGGCTGAATAATGTCAACTTTCGACCTTTTTTTCCTTCAAAATACATTAAACACTTTAAAAAACGTTTTTTTTAAGATTAAAATTTTACAAATTTTTATTAAAAATACATATTTAAAGCTCATAATTTTAAAATTGTTGTGTAAAAATGCTGCATAAGTCAAAATTTTGTTTTTAGGGTTTCAAAAAAACATTAAAAAACTTGGAAAAAAGTTTTTTTTTAAATTAAAATTTAACTAAAATTTTATGAAAAAAAACTATTTTTAGCTATTTTTTGTAAATATAGTTGTACAAATATAAAAGCTATTTTGTACAGATATAAAGAAAAAATTTCTTCAATTTGTAGAAAAAAAAAACTTTTCCTGATAACTAGCTCAAAAATTGAAAAAACTACATTTTGGGTTTATACAATAGATTTTAAAACATTTGTATTAAAACAAAACCTACGTTTTCAAGAAAAAAAAAAAACCTTTCAAAATACCGTTTTTATAGCAAAAAATAGCCTCTTCTCTTCTATTTAAAAGCTTTAAAGTAAAGAAGCTCTTTTAGGGGGCAAATTTTTTCAAAAAAGGGTTTTATACTTCAATTTTGAGGAAAAAAGTAATATCACTGATAACTAGCTAAAAACATTGAAAAAATACATTTTTTGGGTTTTTTGCAATTAAAGAAAATACTTGTATATATACAATAAAAGCTACAGTTTTTAAAAAACTATGAAAAACGCTTGCATTATACCTTATATCACAAAAAATAAACCCCTTTCTTTCTATTTAAAAGCTTAATGTAATGTAATCTTATGGTGCAAATTATTCTAAAAAAGGATTTTTATTAATTTGAGGAAACGTTTATATATCCCGATAGATAGCAATATCATTGAAACACTACATAATGGGTTTTAGCAAAAATGTTAAGTAAAACTACTTGTATATATACTAACGCTACATTTTCAAGAAATTATGAAAAAACTTGCAAAATACCGTTATATCACAAAAAATAAACCCCTTACTCTTTTTTAATACTTAATGTAATGTAAGTACTTATAGGTGCAAATTTTTCAAAAAGAGGATTTTATACTTTAATTGTAGGAAAAAAGCATTATCACTGTAACTAGCTAAAATCATTGAAAACACTACATTTTATGGGTTTATAGCAATATAATAAGTAAAACTACTTGTATATATACAATGACGCTACAGTTTACAAGAAACTATGAAAAACGCTTGCAATATACCGTTATATCATACTAAATAACCTATTACTCTTCTATTTAATAGCTTAATGTAATGTACTAGCTACTTTACAGTTGCAAATATCTCAAAAGAGGGATTTTATACTTCAATTTGTAGGGAAAACAAGTATATACCACTGAAAAACTAGCTAATCATTGAAAACACTATGTTATGGTTTATAGCAATATGATAAGTAAAACTACTTGTACATATACAATAAACGCTTACAGGTTTACAAGAAAACTCATGAAAACGCTTGCATATACCGTATATCACAGTAAATATCCTCTTACATTCTATTTAATAGCTTAATGTAATGTAAGCTACGATAGTGTGCAAAATTAATCTAAAAGATTATTTTATACTTCAATTTGTAGGAAAACAGCTATATATGCACCGATAGATAAACAGCTAATCTCATTTGAAAACACTACATGTATATGGGTTTTATATCAATATGTTAAGAAAAACTACTTGTATATATACAATAACGCTAATTTACAAGAAATATGAAAAACGCCTTGCAATATACCGTTTATATCACATAAATAACCTCATATCTTCTATTTAATAGCTTAAGTAATGTAAGCTACTTATAGGTGCAAAATATTCTAAAAGAGGATTTTTATACTTCAAATTGTAGGAAAACAGCGATATACACCGTAATAGATATTATCATTGAAACACGACATTTTATGTGTTATAAGCAATATGGTAAGTAAAAACTGCTTGTATAATACAATAAAGCTACAGTTATAAGAAACATATGAAAAACGCTTTGCAATACCGTTTATATCACAATAAATACCCTCCTTACTCTTCTATTTATTAGGCTTAATGTAACGAAGCTACTTATACGTCCAAATTATTCTAAAAAAAAGGATTTACTTCAATTTGTAGAAAAAAACTTATATAGCACCGAAAATAGCTAAAAATCATTGAAAAGAAGACACACATTGAGGGTATAAAGCATTATCATAAGGTAAAAACTCCTTCTATTAATTATTATAACACTACAATTAAGAAGAAAACTATGAAAAAACAGTATAATATACAATTGGATACACATATAGTCTCAAAAAATTCCTATTATAAGCTTACAGTAGATAAAATAGCAATTTCTAATGAAAACCACAAACTATAATCCACAAATTTGAATTTATCTATCAAAAAAAACGGAAGCTGAAAAATGGCAATTTCGAAACATTTTAGCCCTTCAAAAATACATTAAAACACTTGAAAAAATGTGTTTCTAAGATTAAAATTGATATATAATTTCATGAAAAATAACATTTTAAGCTCCCAAATATTGTAAAATATAGTTGTGTGAAAAGTGCTGAATAATGTCTATTTCGACATTTTTTAGGCTTTCAAAAAATACATTAAAATATTGGAACAACGTTGTTTTAAGATTTAAAATTGATACTAAATTTCACGAAAAATTACATTATTTTTAGCTCATAACATTGTAAAATATAGTAGTTGTGTAAAAAAGTGATGAATATGTCCTAATTTTCGACATTTTTTAGCCCTTCAAAAACATTAAAAATACTTGAAAAAACTATGTTTTTAAGATTAAAAATTGATATCTCTTTTCATGAAAACATACAATTTTAGCTATAATTTTGTAAATATAGTTGTAGCAATTATAAAAAGAATTTAGCTTACTGATATAAAGAAAATATACTTCAATTGTAGAAAAAAAACAATCTTCAATGTATACTAGCTAAAATCATTGAAAAACACTACATTTTATGGGTTTATAGCATTATGATAAGTAAAAACTACTTGTATAGTATTACAATAACGCTACAGTTTACAGGAAATATGAAAAACGCTTGCATATTACCGTTATATCACAATAAATCACCTCTTACTATTCTATTTAATAGCTTAATGTATGTAATCAACTTATAGGTGCAAAGTATTCTAAAAAGACGATTTTATACTTCAATTTTGTAGGGAAAACAAGCTAGTATCACCGATAAAAGCTAATATTCATTGAAAAACACTACATTTTATGGGTTTATAAGCAATTAAGTAAAACTACTGTATATATACAATAACGCTACATTTAGAAGACACTATGAAAAACGTTGCAAATATACCGTTATATCCACAATAAAGAACTTCTTACTCTTTATTATTAGCTAAGTAAGTAAGCTACTTATAGTGCAAAATTTAAAAAAAGGATTGTATACATCAATTTGTAGGAAAAAACTGTATATATCACCGAATTACCTAGCTAAAATAAATGAAAAGACACATTTGAGGGATATAAAGCAGTATCATAAGGTAAATTCTTTCTATTAATGATATAAACACTACAATTCACCCCCCCCCCCAAGAAACTATCAAAAAAACGTGTAATATAACATTGTTTATCACAATTATAGAGTCTTAAACTCCTATTATAAGCTTACAGTAGTTATTTAAAATAGCAATTTCTAACGAAAGCAACTATAATACCACATTTTGAATTTCTGTATCAAAAAAGGTCTGAAAATGTCAATTTTCCCGACCTTTTTTAGCCTTCAAAAAATACATTAAACACTGAGAAACGTTGTTTCTAAGATAAAATAGATACATAAATTTTCATTAAAAATACATATTTAAGTCATAATATTGTAAATATAGTTGTGTAAAAGTGCTGATAATGTCACAAATTTAGACATTTTTTAGGCTTTCAAAAAAATACCATTAAAATACTGAAAAAACGTTGTTTTTAAGATTAAAAGTGATATCTAAATTTCATGAAAAATCCATATTTTAGCTATTAATATTGATAAATATAGTTGTGGCAAATATAGAAAGCTATTAGCTACAGATATAAAGAAATATACTTCAATTAGTAGAAAAAAATTACTTTTCATGATAACTAGCTGAAATCATTGAAAACACTACATTTTATGGGGTTTATAGCCATGATGATAAGTACAACTATTTGTCATATATCCAATAACGCTACAGTTTACAAGAAACTATGCAAAAACGCTTGCCAATATACAGTTATTATATAGCCATATAACATAGCCTCTTACTCTTCTATTTAATAGCCTTAATGTAATTGTAAAGCTACTTATAGGTGCAAATTATTCTTAAAAGAGGATTTTAACTTCAATTTGTAGGAAAACGTTATATTATCACCCGATAGATAGTAATATCATTGAAAACACTACCTTATATGTGGTTTATAGCAATATGGTAAGTAAAAACTACGGTATTTTACAAAACGCTACAGTTTCAAGGAAAATTATGAAAAATGCTTGCACTATACCGTTATATCACAATAAATAACCTCTTACTCTCTATTTAATAGTTAATGTAATGTAAGCTACTTATAGGGGCAAATTATTCTAAAAAGAGGATTTTTCTACTTCAATTGGTAGGGAAAACAGCTATATATCACTGATAAAAACTAGCGAAAATCATTGAAAACACTACATTTATGGGTTTATAGCAATATATAAGTAAATACTATGTAATATACAATGACGCTACAGGTTACCAAGGAAACTTGAAAAAACGCTTCCAACATACCGATATATCACAAAAAATAACCTCTTGCTCTTCTATTTAATAAGCTAATGTAATGTACGCTAATTATAGTGCAAATTATTCTAAAAAGAGGATTTTTTATAGCTTTCAATTTGTAGGAAAACAGCTAATATATCACAGCTAAATACTAAATCATTGAAAAACACTACATTTTATGGGTTTTATAACAATATGTTAAGTAAAACTATTGTATATATACAATACCGCTAAGTTTACAAGAAACTATGAAAAAAACGCTTGCAATATACCGTTATATCACAATAAATAACCCTCTTACTCTTCTATTATTAGCTTAATGTAAGGTAAGATACTTATAGGTGCAAATATTCTAAAAAGGATTGTATACTTCAATTTGTAGGAAAACTATTATTATCACCGATAAATCAAGCTTTAATATCATTGAAACACTACATTTTATGGGTTTTATAGCCATATGATAAGTAAAACTACTGCTATATATACCAATAACGACTACAGTTACAAGAAACCAGGGAAAAACGCGGGAATATACACAATATATCACAATAAATATCCTCTTACTCTTCTATTAATAGCTGAACGTAATTGTAAGCTACTTATAGGTGCAAATTATTATAAAAAGAGGATTTTATACTTCAATCTGTAGGGAAAAACAGCTACATATCACTGATAACTAGCTAAAATCATTGAAAACAAATTTTATGTGTTTTTTTTTTTATAGCAATATAATCAAGTTAAAACTATGTATATATACAATAACGTACAGTTAGAAGAAAACTATGAAAAACGCTGCAAATACCAGTTATATCACAATAAATAAACCTCTTACTCTTCTATTTAATAGCTTAATGTAATGTAAGCTTACTTTATAGGTGCAAATTATTCTAAAAAGAGTTTTATCCTTCAATTGTAGGAAAACAGGCTATATATCACCGATAAATAGCAATATCATTGCAAAACATTACATTTATGGGTTTATAGCAATATAATAGTAAAACTATTTGTCTATATACAATAAAGCGACAGTTTAGAAGAAACTATGAAAAACTCTTGCAATATACCGTATATCACAATAAAATATCCTCTTACTCTTCTATTTAATGTTTTAATGTAATGTAAGCTACTTATAGGGCAAATATCTAAAAAGATTATTTTACTTCAATTTGTAGGAAAACAGAGATATCACCGATTTAGATAGCTATTATCTTCTTCTATTTAATAGCGTAATGTAATGTAAGCTAACTTATAGGTGCAAATTATTCTAAAAAGAGGATTTTATCCTTCAATTTGTAGGAATACAGCTATATATCACCGATAAATAGCAATATCATTGAAAACACTACATTTTATGGGTTTATAGCAAATATGGTAAGTAAAACTGCTTGTATATATACAAAACGCTTACAGGTTTATAAGAAAACTATGAAAAAGGCTTGCAATATACCGTTATAGCACAATAAATACCCTATTACTCTTCTATTTATTAGCGTAATGTAATGTAAGCTACTTATACGTCAAATTATTCTAAAAAAAGGATTGTATACTTCAATTTGTAGGAAAACAACATATATCACCGATAACTAGCTAAAATCATTGAAAAGACACAGTTGAGGGTATAAAGCATATCATAAGGTAAATCCTTCTATAATGATATCACAACTACAATTAAGGAAGAAACTATGAAAAACACGTATAATATACCAATTGTATCAACAATATAGAGTCTAAAACTCATATTATAAGCTTACAGTAGTTTAAAATACAAGTTTAATGAAACAACTATTAATTCCACATTTTGAATTTCTCTATCAAAAAAAGGGCTGAATAATGTCAATTTTCGACATTTTCTTAGCCGTCAAAAATCATTAAAACACTTGAAAAAACGTTGTGTCTAAGATTAAAATTGATACATAATTTTCATGAAAAATACACATTTTAAGCTCATAATATGGTAAAATATAGTTGTGTAAAAGTGCTGCATAATTCAAATTCGACAGTTTTAGGCTTTCAAAAAATACATTAAAATACTTGGAAAAAACGTTGTTTTTAAGATTAAATTTATATCTAATTTCATGAAAAAATAATATTTTTAGCTATTAATTTTGTAAAAATAGTTGTAGCAATATAAAAAGCTATTTAGATACAGATATAAAGAAATATACTTCAATTAGTAGAAAAAATACAGATTTCACTGATAACTAGCTGAAATCATTGAAAACACTACATTTTATGGGTTTATAGCAATATATATGTAAAACATTTGTATATATACAATAACGCTACAGTTTACAAGAAAACTATGAAAACGCTTGCAATATACGTTATTAGCAAAATAGGCCTCTTACTCTTTCTTTTAATAGCTTAAGTAAGTAAGGTACTTATAGGCCGCAAATTATTCTAAAAAGAGGATTTATACTCAATTGGTAGGAAAAAACAAGCTTATATATCACTTGATAATTAGCTAAAATCATTGAAACAATACATTTATGATGTTTTTAGCAATATAATAAGTAAAAACTACTTGTATTAACAAATAACCGCTACAGTTTAGAAAAAACTAGAAAAAACGCTTGCCATTATACCGTTTATATCACAATAAATAACCTTTACTCGTCTATTTAATAGCTTAAGTAATGTAAGATAATTATAGTTGCAAATTATTCTAAAAAGAGGGATTTATACTCAATGTGATTTATTAAAACAGTTATTATATCACCGATTAGATAGCTAATATCATTGAAAAACACCTAATTATAGGGTTATAGCAAATGTTAAGTAAAAATACTTGCTATATATAACAATAACGCTACAGTTTACAAGAAGAAATATGAAAAAATTGCTTGGAATATACCGTTATATCACAATAAATAACCTCTTACTCTTCTATTTAATAGATTAATGTAATGTAAGCTAGTGATAGGTGAAATTATTTCTAAAAAGAGGATTTTATTACTTCCAATTTGTAGGAAAACAGCTATATATCACTGATAACTAGCTAAAACATTGAAAAAAACACTACATTTTATGGGTTTAATTGCAATATAATAAGTAAAACTACTTGTATATATAAATGACGCTACAGTTTACAAGAAACTATGAAAAACGCTGCACATATACCGTTATATCACAATAAATAACCTTCTTACTCTTCTATTTAATAGCTTAATGTAATGCTAAGACTACTTATAGGTGCAATTATTCTAAAAGAGGAATTTATACTTCAATTTGTAGGAAAAACCAGCTATATATCAACGATAAATAGCTAATATCATTGAAAACACTACATTTAGGGTTTATAACAATATGTTAAGTAAAAACTATTGGATATATACAATACCGCTAAAGTATTACAAGAAACTATGAAAAACGGCTGCAGTATCCTTTATATCCCAATAAATAAACCTCTTATCTTCTATTATTAGCTTAATGTAATGTAAGATACTTATAGGTGCAAATTATTCTAAAAAAAAGGATTGTATACTTCCAATTTGTAGGAAAACAGCTATATATCACGATAAATAGCTAATATCATTGAAAACCCTAAATTTTATGGTTTTATAGCAATATAATAAGTAAAACTAAAAACTTTTGTATATATACAAATAACCGCTACAGTTTAGAAGGAAACTATGAAAAACGCTTAGCATTATGCCGTTATATCACAATAAATAAAACTCTTACTCTTCGATTAATAAGTTAATGCAATGTAAGCGTACTTATAGGTGCAAAATTATTCTAAAAAGAGTTTATACTTCAATTGTAGGAAAACAGTTATATAGTCACCGATAGATAGTTAATATCATTGAAACACTACACTATATGGGTTTATAGCAAT